>CAKAOH010028734.1:4272-33364 GCA_916701665.1 Sebastiscus tertius
ATATATATATATATATGCTAGACTACTGTGCTGTTTATTATGATCCATCCTGTGGAGGAAGTCCTCAGGCCTTATATGGGCATGATGACGCGCCGGTTCCTCTCCGGGAGAACCGGGAAGCCACGCCCCCCGGGCCTCATTCCAGCAGCAGTCCAGCTCCTGTATAAACCCAATCCACTCATCCATGTGTTATGGTGAGAGAGTTAGGGACTTTCTGTCTCAGCAGGGTGCACTGAGTGAGCTTCTCAAATACATCCATCTGTTTGTACCAATCAGGACAGAAAAGAATCCCGTACACAGTCCTAAATCATCTTTTTTATTTTTTTTTATTTTTATTTTTTTTGCCATTGATATCAACAAGGGGTGTCAATCAACAGCAATTTAATCGCATATTTTTTATGTTTTCAAAATGGACCTTGAAGGGAGATTTGTCAAGTATTTAATTGTCTTATCAACATGGGAGTAGGCAAATATGCCATAGAAACAGAACATGACATAGAAACAGAAAGCACATTGACCCGAAGAACAACCTCCCACCCTTGAAAATAATAAGAGCAATGAAAGACAGATTAAAACAAAGAAAAAATATATAAATTAAATAACAAATAAATACATTAAAATAAGTAAATTAAGAGAAAAAAATAATACAAAATAAATAAAATATAAAATTTGATTTAAAAAAATTCAATATATAGATAAATAAACATTTAAATCGTAATTGTCCATAGTTAAACGTGATTAATTGCAAATTAATGGCACCTTTTTATCTGTTCAAAATGTACCTTAAAGAGAGATTTGTCAAGTATTTAACACTCTTATCTACATGGGAGTGGACAAATATGCTGCTTTATTCAAATGTATGTATATATTTATTATTGGAAATCAATTACCAACGCAAAACAATGACAAATATTGTCCGAAACCCTCACAGGTACTGCATTTAGCATAAAAAATATATGCACAAATCATAACATGGCAAACTTATGCCCAACAGGCAACAACAGCTGTCAGTGTGTTGATTTGACTATGACTTGCCCAAAACTGCATGTGATTATCATAAAGTGGGCATGTCTTTAAAGGGGAGACCCATAAAACCCATTTTCATATACATATCTTGAGGTCAGAGGTCAAGGACCCCTTTGAAAATGGCCATGCCAGTTTTTCCTCACCAAAATTTAGCATAAGTTTGGAGTGTTATTTAACCTTCTTCAAGACTAGGTTAGTATGACGTGGTTGGATTCCACCAGTGGATTCCTTTGGTTTCAGTATGAGTATCTTCACTTTAGCTTTAAAATGGAGCCCGCTACAACCTCCGAAAGATCAACTGCGTTAATGCGTTAAAGAAATTTGGAGCCTTAAAACGAATTTGAGTTGATGGGTTATTATCTGACTTATGCAACTGGATGCCTCAGTGTTTTGTGATGCTCCCAAACACACTTTAGTGACACACATTACCGAAGCAGAAAACTGTGTGTGTGTGTGTGATCAGTGACAGAGCAAACATCCTCCTACAGTATCCTGACAGGTTTGTGAGACACTGCTGATGCCTGAAGTAAACCTGCTGTGTGGGGACATAGAGGAAACTTTGAACCAAACCCAGTCAATTATCTCAAACAGGAAGATTCATGTTCAGTAATTTAGCCTTCTGATCCATAAAGCCTAGTTCCACAAAAATGACCCTTCCTTTGCTCTAACAAGTAGAAGTATTGTGGTTCCCCCTCTCTAAGAGAGCTCAGTGCGCACTGAAATGAAATGTGATTCCTCAATCGTGCACCTGTTTCAAGTGTGGAGAAGGGAACCTTTTGTCTCCTGTTTGTAATTCTTCCAACGCCCACACAAACACAAATGCCTCCGCCGATGTATCCGTATCCCTGCACAGACAAAACAAGTCAGGTAGGATGCTTTGCTTCGGCAGGCGCTTAATCCTCCGGCTCCTCCGGCTGCACCTGAAGGATGATCACGCTCAACAGTCGTTTATACCAAGAAGCGCCTCAATAAAAAATGTTTTATTTACAGAAGTCGGCTGGAGGCGAGGCCAGAAGAGATTACGTATAATACAATATAGGAACAGGCTGGATCAGCGGTTTTGTCTTATCCCCACAGCTCAATCAGAGGACCTCAAGGACCCCTGGATGTTATTTAACACTATTAATTATACAAAAGTGGATATTGTTAAAATAATATTTTGTCAATGCCACTTAGAGTGGCAGAAGCTGAATGTTTCAACCATGTATCTATAACATTTAGCTATTTCAACTGTCTTTAGTACATTGAACTTTAATTTTGCGTTGATTTTGGTGGCCCCTGTGGACAAAAGCGTGGAGTGTTTCCAAGCGTCCCTTTAGAAAACCTCTCATTTTACTGTAATAGGTTCTGAAAGTCTGCCCCACGCAGTCCTGGATCTGGTTCTCCCGTGCCTCCCTTCCTTCCAGCAGATGCAGCAATACGGCCTGGGCCTCCAGCAGCGTAGTGTCAGTGTTGGCTCCCATCGGGGACCAGCAGAGCAGCGAGGCGAAGCTCTGCTCCTGACCAGAGGAGGAGCTATCACTGCTGCTGGGTGTGGAGCTCTCCTCCTCCCACCGGAGCTCTGACTGCAAGTCAAAGGTGTCAGTTTTGCCAGATCTGGGTCTGTCTGCGGCCTGCTGGTCGCTGCCGGAGGTCCTGCTAAAGTCTGAGCAGAAGGAGCTCCTGGTGAATCTGCATGATTTTGTCTGATTTCGCGTGGAATCCGACCCGGTGGCACCGATAACAAGCATTAACTATTACTATATAGAAATAGCCAATCTTCTCGCTGATGGTGTTCTTTACTTATATAAGACATATAGAAGCATCAGGATTAATTTGAGACTGTTTCATAACCGGTTCAAAGTTCCTCACAGTTTACCCCTGGTTGGGAATCACTGGTCTAAATAACAAAATTGAACCCAGCAAACTGCCAAACTAAAGGTGCCCTATACGATATCCAGAGTATTAAAGGGGAGAACATTGTTAACATTCAGCTACTAGATGTCGCATTCTCTCTCCCCTGTTCCATTACATTAATTTCACAACAAGTCGTTGCGAGGCACTTACTGTCAAATCTCAACCGTATATCTGTTTTTTCCACAATAACTGACGACAGAGATCCCTCGTGATACCAACGCTGTTTTACATCGTTGTTATAAGTGGGAACCAAAGGTCAGATATCATCCACAGAGGTAAACAAAACATTCATTTTCGACCCGTCCAAATTTTTTAAATGATTAATTCACTATCATATTTTTTTTTCAGGAAAAGCCATACTTTTATTCGGCACCTTTCTAAATGCTCTGTGGATGTTTTTTTGTTTTTTTTTAAATATTCGTCTACATAAAAATGTTATCAATAAGACCTTTAATATAGAATCAAACAACTATTAGCTATGTAAAGATATAGAGGAATAATGTCTACCTGAGCAGAGAATGAAGTCGCTTTCCCTCTGTATGTGTTGCAATCCAAGCTTCTCTGTGCTTTGTTGACATTGCCTCGCCAGCCACGCGTTGCTTTTTTTCATGTTCATGCATGTGAGCGCGCCCCACTGGCTAGCTTACAGCCGCCATTCTGCACTGTTCTCATACGGCTTTTAGCACTGTCAGCAGAGTCACCTTTGTGTTCACTGTTAGCACCGTTAGCTACGAGCCACCGGCACAGCCGTTGCCATGTTGAGAGCCGTGTGGAGGCAATAGAAATGCTCTCAATCTTGTAATTAGCACCTTTAAAGTTACTACAAGGAACTTAATTTTGTGTTGATTTTGGCAGTGGACAAAAGCGTGTAGTGTTTCCAAACACCAGAGTCCCTTTAGAAATCCTCTCATTTTACTGCAGCAGGGTCTGACAGTCTGCCCCGCGTAGTCCTGGTTCTGGTTCTCCCGTGCCTCCCTTTCCTCCAGCGGGCCCAGCAATACGGCCCAGGTCTCCAGCAGTTTGAAAGTTCAGGCTGGGACTCACTGATCTAAATAGCAAACCTAAATCCTGCAAACTGCCAAATTAAACAAGACAATCTTTATAGTTGAATATTACTAAAGAAGTGCAGACTAAAGAAGTGCAGACTATTTAACCTTTGCCATTCTCATCCATGGATCTAGCTTTCAACAGCTTTTCCCTTTGGCAGTGAACACTCACAACTACCCTGTAACAACACGTACCTGCTGTAAAAGAGCACATATGGAGATATTTGCTCAGACAGACCCTGTTATCATGTTTAGGCCTAAAGGGAACACTCCTGTTAGGACAGAAGTTACTCAACATCTTGTTCTACATGTCACAGAAAGGAGAAGACAACTGTTTACCACATGACTTGAAAAGTTGGCCTGAATCACTTTTAGGGTCTGATCATAATGACCTCATGTCAGGTAATTCTCTGGTATTCGGAGCGACTATTTTAATTCTATTTCCTTTCCGTCAGTATCCATGGGAATATGAATAAACAGAGGAAAACAACAGTTCCTGGCAGTGTTATGCCTCCACTTTGCCACCTCCCTTATAAATTCTATTCTCTGTGCAGCTGCCTGTTTCTGCCACTGCCCTTGCTCTGCTTGGGTTTTAAGTTTTATTCAGCATTGTGGTGAAGGTTGACCGCAGTCCCAGTGACATTTTGGCAAAGCACAACAGTATAGGGTCCCGAGTGGTGAGTGTTTACGGGAACACTCGTGAGGTGGCACCATGCCATGCTGCCAAATGTTAGTCAAAAAACACTCATGTTACCCAACCAGTGGGAGAGACGAATGTGTGAACGTTGAGGCAGATGTGTTGTAGATTAATATGTGATATTGTTTTTCTCCTGAGCAATGTCACCTCATCAATTATTTTTTGGGTGGATTCGTCTCTAAACAACGACATGTGGCGATTAGTACAGTTATCAGGTTTCTGCGAAAACAAAAAAAAAAATGTGGCCGCCGTCTTAGTCACATCTTGATTAGTCACATCTCTGTTTAGTCTGTTTAGATTTAGAGTTGTTCTGTGTACTCAAGTACAGAAATTCCTTCCTCTGACTTCTGCTTTTTTTTCTACAGAAGAAGCCCAAAAACTGCACCGGGCTTTTGTGTTGTTTTTTATGCATTTTTCTGGGCAAACTTTCAAAGAGTTCCAGGGCAGGACGAGCTGCTTGGCAACGACTCAGTTTTTAACAGTCGGGATCACATGGACGGGTGCCAAAACCAACTGAGTGTTACCTGCTCTTGTTCCTGGGTGAGTTGGGGAAAGGCAAGGCCTGAGGGTGGAAGGAAGCTGTTTACCGTAAGATTAAGCAAAGTGTGTGTGTACGTGTGTGTGTGTGTGTCTGTGTGTGTGTGCGTGAACAAGCACGTATATCACTAAGGGTGGAGTATTCATGAGTGGGGAATTTTTTTTGACCATCTGCTTGAAGGGAGGAGATAAGAAAGATTCAGTGGAATTTTTTATCCATTGTCTCCCACATCTCCTGTGCTGAAAAATGTTTTTAGTTGTCATTGAGGAGACTTTTTTTTCTGACCCCCATAATCAGGGCTGGCTTAAGGCACAGGCCATATAGGCGGTCACCTAGGGCGCCACCTTCTGGGGGGCACTGGACACTCTCTTTAAAGAGAATTTAAAAAAATATATTAATAATAATAATAGTAATAATAATAATAATAAATGCCAGTGGGCAGTCTTCTGCATTGAGGTAACAAATGAACAAATAAATATATCAATAAATACACTTTTCACCCCTGGCTGTTACTCTTGTTGAAGTGAAACTGACACTTTATATTACATATTAACGATGTCAGGGACCAATTGTTTATTTATATTATAATAAATACAGTTATTTATGAAAATAAAAATCTTAATTTTTGTCTTAAAACCATTGAGATGTCTGATGTGTGTTGCAGTTTACGGGGCTAGGTTTAGGGTTCTGGGGGGAACCCTAACCCCTGGAGCGGTGGCGGCAGGGAGGAGCAAAGTTGGAAATAGTTGGTGTGTGTGAAAGAGATTAAAGCAGCAGTAGGTAGAATTGGAGCAAATATGAGTAAAAAAAAAGTTATTTTTATAAAACGGTCACTATGTCCTGACAGCCTCAGTGTCCTCTGGTGCTCCTAATGGCATCTGCAAGATTTAGCAGACCGGAGGAAAACAACCAATCAGAGCCGAGCTTGAGCCTTGCTGTCTCTGAGCAGCTGTCAATCACTCGCAAACTCTGATCAAACGGTCGAACTAGGCAGCGTTGATCAAATATGATAATTATGATCAATATTCTGGTACTGTAATGCTTATTTCTCGCATATAATGTTTTCAGAAACATCTTGTAGTGTACTGTTTAGCTGTAAAATGAGAAAGTTTGTGACCCGGCAGCCATATTGAGATCAGTTGAGGATATACCAAGCACCGCCCACCAGCTAGAGCAAACTTTCTCATTAGTCATACTCATACAGTAACAGAATTTTAATTCATATTTGATCAGCGCTGCCTAGTTTGACCGTTTGATCGGAGTTCGCGAGTGATTGACAGCTGCCTCCGTTGAATGAACAGCCAATAAGAACGTTCTCTCTCTGAAATGACCTGTGATTGGCCAAAGTCTCCCGTCACAGGTTAGTTTTTTTAAAACCGAGGAGGAGCAGAAGTCTATTTGTTTCTCTCAGAACACTTGAATTACAATATGCTTAAAGGTTATTATGTAATTTTTGCCCAATGATGCCAAAACTTTCTGCCTACTGAAGCTTTAAGTTGTACTTTTTTTTACAATAGGAAAATCCCCTTAATTTCTTCACCCTATAGATTCTGTGCTTTAACAAAGCAGGCTTTCACAATAAGGTGCTTATACCTCCTCCTCTCAAACCGTCCCATTGTGCCTCGCCACCTCTGCACAACTCTCCTTTTGTCAGAGCTGGGGCAGCAGCAGCCTACTCGTCGTCTGCTTCTCCACAACGCCGGGCCCTTTTGGTTGCTCCATCTCCATCTGTGACTCAGAGCAGCTATAGGGCGGCCGGGGCCAATCAGAGGTCAAAGCCCCGAGCTCGCTCCTCACTTCAGAGTCTTTCCCTTGACCTTCACAACTCCTCCAAACACCCACTCAGCAGAAAAGAGTCGGGGGAGAGCGGGGTGGGCAAGGGGGGAAGAGAAAGACAGGCTCAGTCAAATGAGGTTTGTTTGTAAAGTGCCCTCTTGACAGAGTGGATGACTCCTTCGTTTGGACATAATGGGGCCTCTCATCCATAGCGTTGCTATTCTCTTTTGTGACTGTGGTCACTGTATTGCCAGGTCTATTAATAGAGGGATCCATCATCGTTTACATCGTCATCATCAGCATCCTCGTCAACATCACATGATGGCCCGATGGTGTTTTCCTCAACTCCACTCTGTTAATCCCAAACGGACGATGTTAAATTATTAACACTTAAAGGTGCAGTGTGTAGGATTTGGCGTCATCTAGCGGTAAGGTTGCAGATTGCAACCAGCTGAAACTTCTCCCGTACACCAAGCATGTAGAAAAACTACGGTGGCAGACGCGAACGTGACGACGTGAAAACATGAATGGCCCCAAAGAGTATAAAAGTAAAGAGACGAAACTCCGGTGTTTTTTGATAACGGCCGCTGCTGCCATTTTGGAGTGAAAACTATATTTATAATATTTTATTGTTCAACACAGGCCATTTCAGTAGATCATGACAATAGAATAGAAACAATTTTGTTTTACTTTTGTACAGCACTTTGTAGGCAAACGTTTTACTGGCCTCCGGTTGTCGCTTTCAGTCCAAAATGGAGGAAGCATAGCTTTGCTGCTGGGCGCTGATGTTGCAATGGAATAAACAATTGACTTTCACTTCTTGGCAATATATGTTCTTTGATGGCTCTCTCTAGAGCCAGTGTTCGTTTGTCCGTTCTGGACTACTGTAGAAACATGGCGGCCGGCTCCGTGAAGAGGACCCGCTCCTATAGATATAAACAGCTCATTCTAAGGTGACGAAAACACAGCGATTCTTATTTTCAGGTAATTATGCACTAAAGTAAACATACTTATTAATATTAGGCTAGGTTCCATTTCAAACCATTTCCATTACACACTGTTCCTTTAAGGCTGTTGATGTTACTGACAGCTTCAACCTCGTTTAGTTTTTGTGTGCCAATAATTTGAAGGCTAAAGTTCATGAGCTTTCTAATCGTAATGCTCGATTGATTCCAAGCCTGACATGCATCAGTGAATCTAATATTGCATGACAGCATTGATATGAGAGCATCTTTGAGGTCTAGTGTTGCATTGAAGGGCCCATGTGCCCTACAACTGTACTGGGACTTGTCCTCAAAGAACTACACTAATAGAATAATTATAGAAGTAATTCTGTTTTATGGGCAGCATCTTGATGAAATAATACCAAAGCATTTCAATTTAGTTTGATTGTGATAGGATTTATTTTTAGCTTCACTAGCAGCACGGCTCTAGGGATGGCAATGTCAGGCTGTTGGTCTGTCAGTTCACCGCTTTGGTCCAGAATATAGCATCTAAACAACTATTGGATCAATTGCCATGACATTTGGTGAAGACATTCATGTTCCACAGAGGATGAATTATCACTTTGGTGATCCCCTGATTTTTCCCCTATAGCGCCACCATGAGGTTCAGGTGCAGGCAGAGAACCAACTAAAACCCCGACAGGGCGATGCGACACCCCGACACAAAGGAGTTTATTTCACAACAATGACCCGCTAGCTGTACATTATCCCGCTTATTACACGGCTACTTAAGAAATCAATAATTTGACACAAAAACGGAACTGCGCCCATAGCAACGGTCTGTTATACATAGCAACAGTCTGTTATAAAGAAATAACAGACCGTAGAACACAGTGATGGACCAATCAGAATTGAGAATTCAACAAAACCATGTTATAATGTAAGCTATTTTATTGAGTCTCCTTTTAGCAAAATGCTCTGAGTGAATTTGAGTTCCCTCTGGTAAACAGTTATGCAGTGTATATGCCTAGCGCATTTATTGTGAAAGCAACGTGATTGGTAGATGCCTTTATTTGCAGTGCGAAAGCTCAGAAAATCTACCTTGTTCCGAAAAAAAAGTTGCTTTTCCGGCACATAATATTCGCGTTCTGTCTGAAAGCACTCTTGACAAAATCAACAGTTTGAAAAAATATATTGACGGGTGAATTAACCCCTTTTTTACTTTTTAAATATTAACATAATTTCAACGTAAGCTTGACAAATTGCGGGATTGAAATCACATAAACAACGTCAGCCTTAACAGCAGACATGTACTAGACACAGTGTTGGACACATAGAAGACTCCAAACGCTGCCAAAGCCAGTTATAAAAAGATCTTGCTGATCTTATATGAGGAGATAGTTGGAGGGAAAAAGACTGCGCCTACGCTTGTGGCAATGTACCGAGGACGTGCACAACGTCGTGGAAAATCTGTACATCCATCATTTGGAGACACATTTTATGTTATAGGCTATGTCAGTGACATTTTTCAATCATTAATCCTTTCTCTCAGCTGTTGCGTGCCTTGAAATCCACGCTGATACCAAAGGACTTTTTGCTGTCATATCCTTTGATCATTGAAAAAAGGACGACTTGTCTTTTAGTTCTCTGGAATGGAAGACTTGTAAGTAAGTAAGTAAGTAAACTTGTGACCTCTGTGTGCATCAGCCTTGTCACAACCTCTTGCTCACTTCTTTATGAGAAAAGGAGGGGGCCTGTTGGACAGCCACATAGTCTCACGCACAGTGCTAACTGAAGGGACTCTCCCGTCCATCCTGCTCTGTGAACCTGAAACTGCCCTTTAGGAGCTGTGAGTAGCTGACCGGAGCTTCAGGGCGGCAGCCATGCTCGCAGGCAGTGGGCCAAAGATGTTCTGCAGAGAGAGAGAGAGAGAGAGAGAGAGAGAGAGCGGGGATAAGTGATACAAAAACTATTAGTCAGTCAAAAGTCTGGTTCACTGATGTTAGCGCCAGAGGTCAACATGTCTCATGGCTTTATTCAACCCTGTTTTTCTCCGTCGTCTCTCCTCCTTCCTTCGCTCTGTCTCTGTTTATTGGTCTAATAGTGCACGAACATGCAATCATGGTAATGGATGCAGAATGTGCTCTTAATTTATCTTGCCCAATTCCGACTTATAAGTTAAAAGCCTGTAGCACAAGAGGACATTTAGCGTAGCAGAGGGGAATGCGGGGGTGAGGGTGTTGTGGCATGAGAGAACAATTGGCTCCAGATCTTTCCTCTGTGTACAGTATGTGTGAGCGTGTGTGTGTGTGTGTGTGTGTGTGTGTGTGTGTCTGGGGAGGAGGGCAAAGAGAGGCAGGGATTTGAGATAGCAGACATCTTAAACTGGGCATACACTGTACGATTTTAGAAATGTTGGGTAATTCCTACTCCAACTGAACGAGACGATTGTTTGCGATGTAAAGCAAAAAAAGTAAGTAAATGTGTTCGCCAGCACAGTCCGACCAGCACCCAAGACCCCACACTTATAAGCAAAATAGAATAAAACAGGGCTACTACGCCACCATGTGAGAAATGCTGGCTAATGACAACTCCAATAAGAGACGATTGTTTGCGATGTAAAGCAAAAAAAGTAAGTAAAGTTTGTTTGCCAGCAGAGGTCTGTACCAAGCCCCCAGGAAGAGCGCCAGGCTTTTAAGCAAATTTTCGTAGTGGCCAAACAGGGGTACTACAACTTCCGTGTCGGTTACATGATGCCACTGGGCCCAAAAATACTTTTTCCCACTTACTTACATTGGGAAAGAGACGTCTGTGAATCAGCGGATACTTTTCTTTGAGATAAATCAACTTCCCAGAACAAGCACTCTAATAGCCCTTATTTAATGCATTAGGTTCTGAAAGTTATAAAATGCACTAATAGCCGAATCCAGAGTTATTTCCCTTCCTCCGTTCATGCAAATGAGCCCAAGTCCGAGGCTGGACTGAGGGCTGGGAGGCGGAGTTAAAGGAAACGCTACTGCGCCTGCTCTATGAGCCCAATGGAGCCAGAAGATAGCCGAATGATCCGGGTACTTTATCACTTGGCAGTTGAGCCATTTTGGCTTCATGAGCCACTGAGCAACTTTCATAGGAATGAATGGGGGCCCGCCTCCAACACTATATCCAGTTCTCTTTATAAGTCTGTATGGGTCACAATGCTGACAATGCAGAAACGTTGTTTGTGAAATCTTGCAGATGCCATTAGGAGCATCGGAGGACACAGAGGAACATGATTTTCTCGTCAGTCGTGCGGCTCAAAATTCAGACCAGAAACGGGCTAAAATCCTTCAGTGTTTGCCCAGCTTTATCCACACAGTCTTGAAGTGGCAAATAAAATACTGTGTGAATTCCTCCTCTCCACCAAAGTCTGCACACATTTGATCCCAGTGTGTTTTGTCGGCTGACTTTGACATTCCCTTTGAGTGGGTTTTCTCAGTTATGGTTTGGCTCACTCACACAGCCACAGCCACAGCCGCTCCGCTTTTGGTTCTTTATCTGCCACATGGTCAAAACATGGCTTTGGCTTTTATTAAAACAAAAGATTCCTCTAGAGGATTGCCATGTCAGCCTCCCCAGAGCTCACGATCAGGGATTTTTATATAAATCATCAACCCGAGTAGTTGTTTCCCCCTCTTTGGAGGTTTTTGCCAACACAGGCTGATTTGAAAGCAGCTGCTGCTCTCATTGCAAACCCACATCTCTCTTTGATAAGCCATAAAATCTTCTTTATCAGAACTTCTGTGAACAATCACATATGCTCTGCAAAACTCCCCTTTTCCTCTTCGCCTGTCAGCAGTTGTTTCTCGTCTGTGTTGAGTCTCATCCTCGGTGTCTGGTCCACTTCCTGGTTTCTCAGTGCAAATAAATACAGTGGAAACTTTAATCCTAGACACCAGGACGTCACAGATAAAGCCAGACCAGGGAATCCCTTCAGGGGAGGGTATTAATGATTACGAAGGTCATGACCTTGACCGGAGTGACGTCACTGGTCGGCAGAGACGAATAGGTGCAGATTTTGAGCCGATGACAGAAGAGTGAGTAAGTCTCAAGTCACACACACACGCCCTCAAACCTCAATAAGTAATATAAACAAACAGCAACACAATCAGTCATACATGTGCTATTAGTCTGCTTAAAGAAATCCACTGGGGTTTTCTCAGGTTAGGGATAGTTCTGAGAAAATATGCAGCGCCAGCAGTTTCTGGGGGCAAACGCTCACATGCAAGTTTTTCTGTCAACATAAAAGACCACAGATTCTCTGACTTTGTCTGCGTCGGCAACTCCTGCTAAGCCTCGGGGGAGCCTTTGCGTGATCCTGTAACTGAGCGCCGTTCCCGACGCCCGGGACCCGGCACGTCTTAAACAGGCCTGGACACGGACGCCCTCGGGTGAATCAGTGCCTGTAAAAAATCCTCCGACTCCCCCACAAACACCCACATATTTCCTCCGCTCACCCCTCCTCACACAAACACTCTGATCCACTCTCGCTCACAGTCACACTCTTACTCACATATGTAAATTCAACTTTTGTTGGAGCACCACCTTATACACAGCTTGAAGTGAACAGACAAACACACACCTCATAGTGCCCCCTCAGCCTGCTATCAGACATGTTTTTGTATCTCACCTCAGCTGACAATTACTGTTTGCGTGCTCTGCGCTCGAACGATGATCTCGTGCCGAATAGATGCCGGGGTTAGCATTAAGAGCAGTCTGCAGGTCCCTGTTGGGTGGAGGCAGCCAGAGACAACCACAGGCAGCACAATTAGCAGTTTGTGGTCTGGTATGTGGCACGCTAATTACCTCACATTTAATGTAGTTTACCTTAAGTAGTGCATTTAGGAAGCTCGGCTCCAAATATAGACTCCCTATGGGCAATTTAAGAGTCTCCTTTGGTCACAAATCGCTCTTTAATTGTTCGCATGGCAGAGTTGTTTACTACGGTTTTCAAACAGAATATATCTGGCTAGATCTGAGAAGTTTGAAGGCACAACTTTAAGAAAACATGATTTAAAGGTGCTCTATCCAGAGCATTAATATAGCATCAAACAACTATTTGCTGTGTAAAGATATAGTGAAGTAATGTCTAGAGCTTCTCCTTGCTTTGTTAACATAGCGCGCATGCATGTTAATGCATGTGAGCGTGCCCAACAGGCTAGCTCACAGCCGCTGCTCTGCATTGCCCTCGTACGGCGGTTACTGCTGATAACGCCGACTAATGACGTCGTCATGGAAACGTAGCACTCACCCTCCGGTTCCTCCCCAGGTTAACACTGTTAACTTTGTCAGCAGTGTTACCGTTGTTGCACTGTTAGCGCTGTTAGCTGCAAGCCGCCAGCTCAGCCGTCGCCATGTTGAGAGCCATTGAGATGCAATAGCAATGCTTCTAGTCCCACATTTAACGCCTTTAAGAAAACACTAAGAATGTGCGTGATTTAAAGGAATAGTTTGACTTTTTTTTGGAAATACCCTTATTTGCTTTCTTGCCAAGAGTTAGATGAAAAGATTGGTACCACCTACATGTTTTTTGTCCTGATTAAACAAACAAGATATAACTTGTTAATTTGTAAGCTTTTTTTGTGCTGGTAGGTGTATTTTGGGAGCTGTTTCCCCCTGTTTCCAGTCTCATATGAAAGTAATGTCTTCTCATTTAAAGGCAATTACACACTGGTGGCGTTTTTTATTGTGCAATTAATTTGCACATCAATATATTTATTCAAACTGTTGTACTTTCACACAGAATGCAAATATTACGAGGTGTGTAAAGGCCTTAACTCAGCCAGAAAACAAATCATATATTTCCTGAAATGTCCATCTATTCCTTTAATCTTACAATTATGAGTAATGTGCCTACCTATCACATAACATAACATGGTCGATTTTAAGCTTCACATAGCTACCAAAACAGGAAAAACTTATGTAGCATCAAAAGCCTTCAGATAGTTTTCCCTGAAGTCAAGAACAAACAACATGTTCCCCCTTCATATCTCACTCTGAAAGTTTGGACTTAGTCATCTTCACAGTGCTTGTCAAACAGTTCACTGATTTGTCATCCCTCATCACCGTGTCAGTCTGGGCAAAGTCAGAGGTGTCCTCATTTATCATCGCATCCACCTCCGTGGTAAAGAAAAGTTTGTTATGCTGCATTTCTGCATATATTTTCCCCTGTTTTTCACAGAAAAATAAAGCAACACATGTTGTTGGAACAATCTTAAAGAAGTTCAGATGTTGCCTCAGAAAGCGCTATATACAGGATTGTTTTCTTCACAGGAGAAAAAAAGGGAGAGTCTGATGCACAGGACCTGATGTTTCCTGTCGTGGCTGCTCGCGTTTTGAAGCGGAGCTTTTAATGGGGCTTTTTGCTCGATGTTTCACTGTAAAGCGCGAGGACAGAAATAGCTAAACAATGCCTGCCGGCTAGAGGCTCGCATCCATAATGACCCCAGCCATGTGATTGAAGAGGCCCCTCTAAAAGGCAGAGCAGGTGGAAGTGTAGGTGGTCTCCCCCCAGCACTCTCCTCCTCACGCTGCATATGCACACACAGCTGCCCCACACACACACACACACACACACACATACACATACTGCTAGTGTTTGTGCTGCTGATAGATCTTTTTCACTCCCTCACTCTCTAACACTCATTTCGCTGGTTCCTTTCATACCCCTCACAAGTTTTAGCTACCGGACCCCCTACACACACACACTGAGTGGTTAAAAAAATGATTATATTTCTGGGTCTCCCTATGGCTTTTATGGGTGTTTTAGTGCCCTGATCCCATCTTGAGATATTGATGCTTATCACCAACTCCAACTTCACTTCAAGTTCCTCTCATTTTGTTTAACATTTTACAAGCGTTCTCGCATCTCAGTCGGACGATTCCGCCAAACAAAGCAGCTGTAGGGAGCCGTCAACTTTCTCTTCTGCTGAGTAATAACCAGAGTCGTACTTTCATCCCATTGACGTTGTGAGAGACGACGCTGCTGTGACTGTTTGAGAGTATCTCCGTTCATCTGTTTGTAACGCTGCAACGCCCAGTCACACCAAAGAGGAAAATGAGTTTCGGTGTCAGATATAAACTTTTAAGTGCAAACTTGGCCAGGCATCTGCGCAGTCAGTTGGCTTCGTCTTTATCCTGCCACAAGCGCTCCATAACTGACTTCTCAGCTCAGCCTTTTGCAGTTACTCACATAGAAGATTGTACCAACTGTGTGTATGTGTGTGTGTGTGTCCAACTTTCATTTGATGTTATCTGGCTGTAACCTCTGCCAAGACATTCAAAGCATTCAAAATCTGTGACTCACAAACACTCTTGACATCTGATCCTGAATATATGGACGTGTGTATGGCGGTTCAGCATTGAAATGGAAAAGTTATGTTGGTGTTTAGTTGTGGTGTCGGATGAGTAGATTGGCTTCTTTTGTGTTTACTGACAGATAAGCGCGGATGTTGTGTGTAGATGATTGCATGCAGGTGGATCCACACAGATGTTTCTCTCACTCGCTGAGTGGGTCAGAAACACACACACACACACACAGTGGTTTTCTCTCCCCATCTGCTTCTCTCCCCATCACATACAGTACAGTATACACATATATTTACTCACATATTCTGTATGCTATATAAATGTTGAAAGAGTGCTTTCATCAACTAATCTGGAGTAATATTGACTTGAACATAAACCAGTTCATGATATTACGGCTGCTATAATCTGAAGGTGTTGGAAAAAATCCTCAAAGGGCACAGGAAGTGATGCTCATTAATGAATTTATGTGGCACAGAAACAGGAAGTAAAGAGACTTAAGATTTATCAGTGGCATACACAGACACTCTAAGGGTCAGGGGGCAATATGAAAAAGGGGCACCACCACTGTATGCAAGGTTACTATTATAGTTTGGGTTCATGTTTGCCCTACGGTCACACCATACCGGCATTTTAGCATTTGGACTGGTCAGGCCACAGGGACACCTGAACCGAACAGTGCGGCACCATGGGTCAGATGAGTTAAGACTCTAGCAGATGAGACTCTTGTAGGTGAACACCTTAAAGCAATGGTTTGACATTTTGGGAAATATGCTTCTTCCCTTTCTTGCCGAGAGTTAGACGAGAAGATTGATACCACACTCATATCTGTACGATAAATATAGCAATCACTGTAATATAATTATAGCTGTTAGCTTAGCATTAAGACAAGTATCAGAGTTTTTGACTGCTGCAGACAGTTTTGTGAGAAAAAACGATGGCATGTTACCTGCCGAGCATGAAATGACAGATTGGCAAGGTTAGCGACTAGCTGGTGAACATAGTGTAGCATTTAGCAGCAAAAAAGCAAAATATTTCCCACAGGAGTTGGTGGAGACCAAAACAGAGCTAAGAGGAGAGTGAATATTGGACTTATTACATGTTGTGTGTATAGCATGTAATAAGTAATAAGTTGCTCCCAACTTACCAAAAAATCTGTTACCTTAAAGGTTCTCTACACGATATTCAGAGCATTAATGCAGCAGCAAACAACTATTTGAAATGTAAAGACATAGTTCGCTCATACGCCAGTTACAGCAGACCAACGTCATCGTCGCTGAAGAGTAGCACCCACCCTCCGGTGGTTAACACTGTTAGCTCTGTCAGCACTGTTGCCGTTGTTTGTGCTGTTAGCGCTGTTAGCTGCTAGCCGCCGGCTCAGCTGTCGCCATGTTGAGAGCCATGTGGAGGCAATAGATATGCTCTGAATTTTGAATTTAGCACCTTTAAACATACCTTAACCATAACCTATTTACCATTACTACGACCTTTCACTAACTACACTTCAGTTGCCTTGCGCAGATATTGTAGAAAGTGAGATTTTTCATGAAGCATTTGTCTTGGCATCTATCTACAGTATGCTTCCCTTTCTGTTGTTTACTGTACTTGTTTTTTTCCCCCTCTCTTCTCTATCCCCATTTCACCCTTAACTATCCTTCTTTACAACATGCACCTGTGCTTCAACTCCCTCAAAATAGAAAACCCAAGCCCACCATCTCTGGTCCGCCCCCCGGATAACACAAACCACCTTGCCAATAGCCTTGATCAGAGGCACCATGTGCTCGCAACCACATTTGCTCACAGCGGGCGCAGCGCTTCAGACTGATGCATGCGTGAGTGCAGCCACTTAAGCTGAGCCATTCAAAGCCATGTGGACCCAGCAGGTGCCTCCTCTACCCTATTTTCTGCATATACGAAAACCCCTCTTTTTACTCCACTTCTTCGTCTTCCTCCCTCTCTCCGTGCTAGCTAGCCTTAACCATCCACCCACATCCGTGTATCAATTAAGAAGGATCAGAGAGCAGAGCAATGTCCTGGGGCAAATCATCTGCAGCATCAAACCTAATCACATTAGCACTGACTCTTTCACACAGGTTGGTATGTTCGTATCAGCTGGCTGAGTGACTCCTGTGGGAATGAATGGATGTTATCTAACGCTTTTCAACTCCCAGCTTGCATATGGCAGCGAGAAGGAAGTTGCATTGAACCTAAACTCTATTAGTATTGATTGCAATATTTTTCATTCATTCAGAACGCTGTGGTTGTCCCCATCACGTCCTCACTAACCCCGGTGTCCTTCCTCGCAGACGTGACTTCCTGCACTGCTGCGGTAGTTGGGTTTTCACACAGGATGCTGAGGGGGCAGAGAGGATGTTCGAATTCTGATCGCATCCTGTGGTCGGGTGTGTTTGTGTGTACTCCTGTCTGTTATTTAATTCAGTGGAAGACGCAAACGATAAGTGACAAACGTAAATTCTAATGTGAGAACTGATTGTGCCTGTGATACAGCGCCGCCATCAAAGGACACACAGCTGTACAGATTCATAACGTCTCATTTTCCACAGCAAGGTCAGCCTTTCCAACTCCTACCAGTTTAACACAGCTGAGGTGTTGTGTTTTTGTGGGTGTATGTTATATCTGACATTTTTCCGAGGAATGATTTAAATGTTTTAACACTTATATCACATTTTCTCAGAAAAAAAGCAGATTAGCTTCATTAGACTTGTTTTACAGCTGTGTGCCTTTATCAGCTGCAGTCTTCAGTGGTGTACGGAGATTTCCTATAGCTTGGGGACAAACCTGACGACTAACTGAAACCAAGAAAAAAATGGACAAATTACTCATAGAATTTATTTCCACCAGATTTTTTTAGCCTTTAATGGTCGGGAAGGAGCATAAAACGTACGACTGAGTAAATACATTAGACAACCACTGGAATTCTGGTGGTAGGAATCCTGTGCGAAAGGCAATTGTGTTCTTGTACCAAGGCAAACATGGACGTCAACCAGCACCTTCACTGTTCATAAGCAGTGACATTTGTGCTTAAAAGGCCAAAAAAGGCACAAAAAAAACATTTTTGTGTCATTTATTCGTCACGCCCCCGGTGTATAAAGGCCTTTAGTCTTGTTAAAAATCCAAGTACATTTTAAGCCTATTAACAAACATCAAATGAGCCCACAGCTGTGTAATAATGCAGAAAGGATAAAGAGACACCACCGTAATTATTGACGGAGAGCAGGAGGGAACAAACACAAAGCCAGACAGACAGACAGACAGGCAGACATACAGGCAGGCAGGCTGAAATGCAGGCAGACGGGCAGGGACAGAGACCCAACGAGAGAGGAGGCCGACAGGAAGGATGCCGGGCCACAATGCCTCGTCTGCCAGCGTGCCAGAATAATGGAGAAATAGGAAGAACGCCATGAAAAGAAAGGAAGAACAGAAGCCACGGGGTCAGACAGTACACAAACCTCAGACTGGAATACTTTACACAGTTTCCATTAAAGCAGCCTTTTCTTTTTCCACCCGTGCCATTGTTACCGAGCGAGGCCTCCGCAGACAGCCTCGGTCAAAACAGGAGAAAGGTCACGTTTTTTTCCTGACAAAGGGCCATTGAGTCAGAGGTGATTATGTAGCGTTGCCTGCAGATGATAGCAATGGGTTTCACAGGAATGTCAGGAATGTCTGTTTTAATGTATCGCTGTTTGTTTGTGCATTTCTGTGTGTTTGCTTTGTGTGTGTCATCGGGGAAAACGTGTGTGGGTGTACTCTAAAGCCCTAGGAATAGCATTTGCGTCGTAAATGCTCTGTTTAAAACAATCAATATCCACTTCGGTTTCTACGCGGTAAAAGAGCATGAAGTGTGTGGTTTGATGTGTGCGGCTGTGCACTTGCGTGACGGGAGCCCTGATGCGGCAGGGTGAGGATGCGTGAGCGTGTGTGTGGGCTGCGGGGCCACCCTCTGATCGTCTCCTTGGCAGCCGCTGCGCTGAAGTGCTCTCTGGGTGCTGGAGAGGCCTCCCAGAACGAGAAGAAACGCACACACACTCCAAACTCTTTATCCGAGCTGACAGCCTCTTTTTCCTCTCCACGCTTGGGTTGGAGCGGCGTATAGCCTAGATGCATCTCTGCAACTTTTGTGCCATGTTATGATGCACGCACACACATCCACGCACATGCACACATGAACCCAACCCAGCTCCCCTCCCTCCCCCATTCGCCTCCCCCTTGTGTTTGATGTGGTCTTTGGAGAACCATGTTTAAAGAAATTCTTCTCCGGCTTTGAAGTCGCTCTGTGTTTCCCACTCTCTTTCTGCTGTGTTTCTTCTTTTATCTTCTGACAGTTGGGAGGGAAACAAGCCGGCATGGAACAAGATACTCGCCCCACATAACGCTACTTATCATGTGTTGTACCTGTGAACTTGAGAAGTTTCTTGCGCAGAAGCTATTGTTTCCTCTAAGATACGGGTATACCCCCCACACCACCACCACCTCTTTGCCAAAACACTGCGGTTGCTCTCAACAAAAGAGCTCCTCTTTAAACAAATGCCTCGGGAGCAAAGTTTTCATGTCATTCTTGCCATTTATCAAACACCTTTTGCGACAGAAGCAGCGCTCAGCCACGTCTGGTATGCTTTGACAAATATGCCGGGTGTCAATGTGGATTCTTGCTCTACAAAAGAAACAATTACTTCAAAGCATTCATCTGTAGCTAAAGACTCTGAGCTCCACTCACTCACACATATAAAAGTCACTCACAAGTGGAGGTGACAAGACAGAGTGGAAAAGTCTCTCTTCAAACATGCAAGAACAAACGACACACTAATGCTGACGTGCCCTTTTTCACAGATGAAAATTACAACACATCTTTTGCTCGGAGAGGTTAATGAGAAATTAAGTACGTCATGTGATGCAGATGTTGCAACACCGTGATTCCATTGAATAAGGTTGCAAAAGCCCAGCTGGTTAAAGACAATACAGCTGTAATGACTGAACGAACTGTTCAAGCCGGGTTCAGGTTGAGAAATCTGCGTTTCATTATTCATTCTCGATGAAGCATAAAGTTTTAGTAAAAGCAAATTCTCATGAAGGAGATTAACCAATGTACAGTTTTCATACATGATGCTTTATAAAGAAGCGAATGGTCAACTTTCTTGACTTACAAAATTATGTTTTAAATTGACAAACATCATATGTGATCAAAAAAATATTTGTGTCTCGCCGTTGACCTACGTTCATATTTTTTCCGAAATAAGGTCCCATGGTGGTCCACTGGAAGGGGAAGTCTCTATTATGCAAGTCTATATCATATAATCCTGTACTCTGGTCTAAAACACAGCAGCCTAGTAATTATAGAAATGGCCTGTGCACTAACAGGGACTCTGGGGTCTAATTTGCTCCGGCTGACTTGCACTGACCTTCGTTTCACAAGTCGGCGGTGCCCACATCAATGTTTACAGAGCCCATGCTGCGAATTATTAATTATGCTTGTGATCTGCGTAGGCTTCATGAAACAGGACGTCTGTACAACTTATTCCTTGTAGAATATTACTGCACATGTGGCAGGCTGGAAAACAGGCTGCTTTATCAAAACTGCACTGCTGAGATTCTGTTTTTTTGTTAATGAGAGGAAAAATCTCAAACCACAAATCCTGTAATTAGTTTTCAGTTAAGAGAAAAACATTTTCCAATCTTGGGGTCAGTTGAGGTAACCTGACACTCCAGATGGTTTGTTGCACTGAGAAACAGTCATTGGAAACTGTTTGGAAAAGGGCAGGCACTTTCAAAAAATACTTGGCATCTGATTGGATGAACCATCTGTCAATCAAATTCTTGTTGAAGCCAGTCAGGAGAAGAGCGAAAACGTCTTTTCATCGAGAAAAGCCTTCAGTGCCGTTCTTTGCTCCTCTTTCAATGAAATACATTCTAGTTCTGATACAACTGATGCTATTGCATCATCTATGCTAACCTCTCCAGGAGCCGCCATTGTTGTTTAGAACAAACAGTCGCCTTTCCTCGTCGCCACATGCAGCTAAACCACGCCCGTAGCTGCCAGTAGCTCCTCTCCTCACAGGAGGCTGATTGGTCCGGACAATGGTGGTCTGGTCACAAACGCATTACTTGAAGTCTTTCAAAATGGATTTTCATGTGATCTCATGAAAGCTTTTCAGGTCTCTTTCATTACTGGTTAGAAACTCCTTGTATAAACTTCAAAGGTACAGTGTGTAGGATTTGGTGGCATCGAGTGGTGTGGTTGCGGATTGCAACCAACTGAGTACCGCTTCGCTCACTACTCCCTTTCCAAAACTGCGGTAACATAAACCGCCAAGTGCGAAACCGTGGTAACACCGTTGGCTTCGCTCAGAAGCCATCCTTATAATAATAGTAACACCACTTTAGGAGCAACGGAAGTCAGACGGTGGCTGGCGGTACCACGGTTTTGCACTCTGCGGCTCACGTTACCACAGTCTTGGAAAGGGAAGGGTGTCGGAGAACTACGGTGCGTTCAGGAATCGTGAAAATGCAAAAGGCTTTCGATAGAGCCGGTGTTTGGTTTGTCCGTTCTGGGCTACTGTAGAAACATGGCGGAGCAACATGGCGGACTCCATGAAGAGGACCTGCTCCCTATGTAGATATGATGGGCTCATTCTAAGCTAACGAAAACACAACTATTCTTAGTTTCAGGTGATTAAACACTAATGAAAACATAGTTATGAATATTATATTCCTTTTTTGCTAATAGATGCCCCAAAATGTCACACACTGTTCCTTTAAGACAAAGTTTTCAACCAACAGTTTTACTGTTAGCATTAGCTTAGCTACAGCTGACACAATCTACTAGCAACACACACACCTGATGTCCACTTCAGGGCCACTTTATTGTCATTAGTGAGCCGCCGCCGCTGCCACCGCCACCGCCACCCCTACCCTTCCTCCGTGGCAACACAGAGAGACAAACAGGAAGCAGCTGTTGCCAGGGAAACAGCCAGAAGGTCTGCAGTGCTACAGTGTGGCAGAGAGCGAGAGTGAGGTAAGAAAAGAGAGAAAAATGTGGAGGGAAAAAGGATTGCTGTGGTGGTGGAATCTAATTAGGCTGTGACAGAGCATAAAAAGGGATATTTCCAGCTCGAGTTGATGGAGTGAGAAATGTGTGTTTTGTGTGTGCGTGCGTGTGTATATATACTCTCATTTGCGCAGATACTGTACCTGCGTCTGAGCCTGGGAATAGGCTGACTGACGCACGGAATGACAGACGAGTTTTGGAGTCCTGGCAACCCTGCTATTTCTCTCTCCCATCGCCCTCCTCTCCCTCTCGTCCTTCCTCCTCGCACACCCCCACACCTCCTTCTCTTCTCTAATCCCTCTGTCTCCTCTCTGCCATCTCTCCTCCACGTCTGTCTTCTCCCTCCTTGGCATAAAGTGATTGCATATGGATCGTCACATAATCCGATTCTGTCACTGAGAATAGCTTTGCCTCTTTGGATCACTCATCCATATAAATGAATAGGTTGGACCCAGAATCATTACCTTAATGTTTCGGCGTGCCACTGCAAAGTCTCACTGTGGTAATTTGTTTCACGGAGGCTGACGCGCCTCTCACCTGTGAAATGGTGTTACGAAGTTGATAGTCTGGTTTTTGGATCAACATTAAAGAACTTGCTCGCTCCTCTGGGCCTTTACTCAGCGGTGTCATACAATGCAAACCCCTACGAGCTAATTTTAAGGCCACCTGACTTTGATCTTGTGCCGAGAAAACAAACAGGAATCTATCAAGAGCTACCCACTTTAAAGCTTTTCGTGGTTGAGTGTACACACACATGTTCACACACACACACACACACACACACACACGCACACGTTGAAGGAGAACAAACAATAGATGTGTGGAATCAGATAGCACAGAATGGAATGCCAAACACAATACATACTTTTTCATCTGATCTTCATCTCACCATGTCATGTGATACCGTCAGCCATTTAACTGTTTAAAATATTGTTTCACAAAACAGTTATAGTTCAATCTGGTACATTTGTTTTCTTGCCCTTGGGAGGTAAACACAATGCAGTGTTTCCAACAATACGTGCACAGAACTCCTGGATTTTTCCCTTGTTTTGGCAAATAGCCTTTTCCTGTCTTTGTATTTTTCCATCTTTCCCTCAAAGGGCAGAGGACCATACTCTCATTTTCACTTCGCTTGTTCTGGTCAGCACCCCGATGCTTTCACAATGGATTTACAAGAAAAGGCCCTCAGAGCAGCAGCTCTTGTGGCAGGATGCCGAGTTCAATACACTCTCACAGTGCCCTCAGCAAAGGTGGCTGCAAGGCAGAAGCAGTTTTGTGTGAATAGATTTAAATGATGTGCAAAGGTTGGACAAAATAAATGAAACACCTGGCAATATAATGCAATATCAGCACAAGTTACAGCAAAGGCACCAGTATAGTCCGTCAGAAATGCTTGTCGGACAGGCAAACAGCTTCGGAAACCCCCTCGTCCCACACCTTTCCGATTTTGGATTCACACCGACTTCACAACGTTATTGGCCAGCTGGTGAGAAAGTCAGCTGGGTTTGAGCTTCTCCAGCTCTCTTTTTTTCATTTGTTACACAACTATTTCTGTCATATTTCATGTGAACAACCAATGTCATGAATGCCTTCAGGATATGAACTACTTATTTCCCGTATAACCCAACCCTAATGCTGTGTTCACACTATGAGCAACACAGCAACAGGTTACAAGCATGGATGTACTAAGAGAACTGGATACAGTGTTGGAGGCGGGGCCCCGTTCATTCAATGAAAGTTGCTCAGTGGCGGAAGATGCCAAAATGGCTCAACTTCCGAGTGGAAAAGTACCCAAATCCTCCGGCTATCTTCTGCTTCCATTGGGCCCATGGAGCAGGCGCAGTAGCGTTCGCTCGGTCACATGGCTCAGTCACGGGGTCACAAACGTCACGCTGTTGTCACAGCTTGCTAACTCCGCCTTCCAGCCCTCTTCCAAGCCTCGGTCTGAGTCTCATTCACATGAACGGAGGGAAGAAAATAGCTCTGGATTCAGCTATTAGTGCGTTTTACAACTTTTAGGACCTAATGATTTAAATGAGGGCTATTTAAGTGTTCGTACTGGGTAGTTAATTTACCTAAAACAAATGATCCACTGAGTTACAGACGTCTCTTTCTCAATGTAAGTCTATGGGAAAAAGTATTTGTGGGCCCAATGGCATCAAGTGACCGACACAGAAGTTGTAGCCGTTTGGTCACTACGAAAATTGGCATCAACGACCGGTGCTCTTCCTGGGGGCTTGGTTACAAGTCATTTTCAATGGAAGCTGATGACATGAAGCGATAAACTGATGCCAGGACACTTGTCGCTGCATGATGGGTGTGACAAATAAAATTGAGCTGGTCTCAACGTATTTCAACGTTTCAATGATGCAGTGAAGCGTCAACCAATCATATGTTTTTCACCCCCTTTTGTTCCGTCTACGGGTTTGGAGAGCATTTTTTGGCCGTGTATGTGTATTCGGAAATGCGTTTCAGTTTTTTTCACGCCAGTCTGCAACACACAGCCTCTTACCTGTTTACGGCCAGCTCTGTTCGTTGTACACAAACCAACCAGCCAACAGTTTGCAGAGATGCATGCCCAAAAGAAAAGCCCACATTTCTGATCGGAAGGAGAAACACACCTACTTTTAAACATTGTGAAAGATTTGAATGTCAACAGGTTTTGGGATATGTGCCAATATCGCAACGCCAACTGGAATATTTTGTGCATGTAAATGTAGTCACTGTCTCAACAAAAGCTTACCACCTTCACAAAGGCAGTAGTTAATGCAGATCAGCATACTGTGAGGGTGTTCATATTATTTTGTCCACCCACTCATTTACTTTGCAGCGTATTTATCTGTTTGTGGTGTTGAACTGATGTAACACAGAGCCCGCAACAGTGTTCTGATTATCTGGAATAGTTTTCCTTTCCAAGACACTAGCGGACTTGACACACATAGACACACACACACACACACACACCAGCAGTTTTCAGAAGTCGAGTCATCAAGTTTTAACTTTGTGTACGTCAATGAACAATGTTGCTCAATCATTTCACAAACCACAAATCGAGGAAGCTGTGACCTCACCAGCACTCAAGTTTGTGTAAGTAGCACAGTAGAGAACTGTAAGACACTAGTGCAAAGTTAAGATCAACATAAGAAAGAAAACAAGTAGAAAAATAAGAATATTCCCCTAATGTGAGTCATGAGGCTGCCAATAGCTTTTTTTCTATTGAAAGAAGGTGGTGTTAGACATGTAGGTTTTTTGCCCCATTTCTTGATAAAATGTGTTGACAGACCTAAAAACTTGCACAGGAATTTTTCCATTCAACATATTTTATGAATAAATGACTCCAGTTTGTTTACTAGTAGATACAGTACGTGTGAGTAAGTCATTTTGACCAATCTCAAAATAATCTTGGTTAAAAAATCATAAGTGATGACGTGACATAAAATGATGATAAACCACTCAATAATCTTAGCGCACCACCTCTTTTAAACACACACTGCATCTCACACCTCCGCAACACGCAAAGATCATGGGTGGATATGACCATAACAATGTTATTTTTGGCTAAAATCCATGACTGTGTTTGCTAAAAATAATGCCAAAAGGAAGTGATTCTGTTTTAAACTCCCACGTCAATGTGACATGAGATAGCTGTCACGCACGCAATGAAGAGACCTTTTACCTTAAGCCTGAATCCTCTCGAAGTAAAGAAATGATTATTTGGTGAATGTCCGCCCAATCCTCTTCTTTATGTTCCTGCCTGACATTAGTGGAACTTCAAGAGGCTGTGTTAATAGTGTACGCAAAATGGCTAAGGGAGATTTTCAGATTTTGGGCAATACCTTTCTCATTTTTATCATGGACACTCCAGATTAACTTTACTTTCTTTTTTGTGGACCTCCTCATATTGCATACTCGACTTTTAAAGAAAATCATACAGCTCTGATTTGTAGTTTTCCACTGTTAAAACCTGTTATTGTATATTATACTTTTATTATTTTATTATACTATTCTACATACGAGTACAATTGGCAATAGAAAATTACTGCAACTTCCGCAGCCCTGTCTCCTAAAAATTACGTTCCCATACAACGAAACTGCATTGAGAATTATGTTTTGAGGGAAACGTATTTTGTCGCGGATTATTTATGTTTATGATGTATCACAAATACATCGCTATTGGCAGTCCACAGAAGTCCACATAGGGATGAGGTCGGGATGGTGGATGGGTCAAATTCTAACCATAACCCTAGTCATTTTAAGCCAAACCATGATGTTTTTTTACTAAACCTATCCAAGTAGTTTTGTTGCCTAAACCTAACCACATAGTTTTGTTGTATTTTTGTTTTGTTTTGTTTCAATTTCGCAGTCATTTTAAGCCAAACCTTGATGGGTTTTTTTACAAAACCTAACTTAACCTAAGTAGTTTTGTTGCCTAAACCTAGCAAAGTAATTTTGTTGCGTTTTTTTGTTGTGTTTTGTTTCAATTTACAATGTTAACCACGTGTTTAAAACTTTTTAAAAGTGCGACCGTAATCCAGGAGAAAATACATTCTCCTTGAAACGTAATTGAGAATTCAGTTTAGTTGTATGGAAACGTAATTTTGTGGGAGACAGGGTTGACTTCTGAAGTTACAGATCTATATAATATATATCTCTTATATAATACATAATAATATCTGAATATAGATACGACATAAACAGATCGTAGCTTTGTGTTACATCTCTACTCCTTACATCACCCTCATAAGGGACTGTAGTTGAATGGATGTTTATATTTCACACCCAATTCTTGTTCATACTTTTGCCCCAGTTATTCTTCATTGAGATGCTGCAGTGACCTGCAGTTTGTCCTTTTTTCTTTGCGTCATTATTGTTGATTTTTAATCAGTTTTTATTGTTTTGTTTTTCAGTTTTGTATCTTTTCCAGATTTTAAAGTGCTTTGGGTTCGGGGGGGAACTGGCTGTGCAACCCATTTCCTTCTGAGGACAAATAAGGTGATTATTGACTGATCGATTAACGCCTCAAACTTCAACAATTTTTCATGTTCTGACCCTTTGTCTACAAATTTTGATTTCCTACTTTCCAGAAAACTTGCTTTAGGTTCAGTTTCAGTCCAAGACCTTGTATCTTAAGCAAGTGTCTGCAAATGTATTTTTACACATACTGGCATGAGATGAAATCAAGAATTGATCAATCTAGAAACTTGTGCTATGCGTTGACAGTAGTGATGTTCAATACACACAAGTATTTGTATCTATACTACTACCAGTTCCAGTATCAGTAGTCTCTTTAAATGATCAGTGAAGGGTCTTACAAGCAGGACTATTCTTAACCATCAAAGTTACTCATACCAGGTGAAAACCCCTCTTTCTGTCTGCGTGTGTTCTCTGACCCGGTTAATGTCTGCTTTCTCCTTGTTGACCTGGAGGACCACACGGATGTCAGACCACCGCAGTGATGATGTCAGACCACCAGAGAGTTGAAGAGAAGGAAGAGAACAACAACCTGAAAAAAAGAGGTGAGGAGAGAAGAGCAGGGAGGTGAGGAGGGAGAGAAGCTCTTGGTGCGATTGGTGACAGTAGCTGGAAACCAACCATGCAGAAAGGGGTTCAGTTATTTTGGAGGGAGCATATCAAATCTAGATACAGGCACAGGGACAGACCCGACTTCTCATGTTGTACATCACTGAACAATGCTGCTCAGAAGCCCCAAGGGAAGATTGTTTCAGATCCTTCATCCGTTTTCAGGTCCCCCCCCCGACAGCAGATAATGAGTTAAAAACAGTGTAAATTATTCATATTCACTCATACACTGCTTATGGGTCACCATAAAGTTGAAGTGATTAACCAAGCTGACATAATACAGAAGCTTGAGTCGCGCTAGTGATGAAGACAAATAAACTTGTGTGTTTATGTGTCTGGCTCGTGTGGATTTCTAAGGGCAGGCCTGCTATGACAGATGGAGAAATCCCCCATGGAGCGTCAGGGGAAGTCATATTTTCTTCCTCACATGGTCGTCAATCACTGCCCTGGACTCCAAATACCGCCGCCACTCAAGACTAAATATTAACATCCATATTTTGTGTGTGTTTGTATTCTCCTTGTTTGCATAACTGGCTGTTTATGACATGCATCAGCACCTTACACACATTTGCATATGTCAGAGTGTGTGCTTGAGTCTCGGATGAGTCGTGTGATGTGCATCCTAGTGAGTCGCGTGGATGACTCACAAGTGAATTAAAAAAAAAAACCCAGAGCCCCACTGTGGTCCCCATCTCATACGACGGGCCTCTCCGTGGACTTTTTTGAACAGGATATGGGAGAGTTGGAATTACTCCCATGGAATTTGACTGCTTTCTGTTTATGGCAAACTTGTCTCACTTCCTGTGCCTGGGCCCAACCTAAAACCTGACTCACATGGATCCACCGGAAGGTTGCTCTGTACCCAGACACCAGTCTGTGTGTAGAATAAAGCTGGTTTTAATCAGAGGATGTCACTGCTACGACTCTCACTAGCAGATTTTATCGAGAGTATGTCTATGTTCCCTCAGTCCTATGTTCCCTTAGCCCTATGTTCCCTCAGTCCTATGTTCCTTTAGCCCTATGTTCCCTCAGTCCTATGTTCCCTCAGTCCTATGTTCCCTCAGCCCTATGTTCCCTTAGTCCTATGTTCCCTCAGTCCTATGTTCCTTTAGCCCTATGCTCCCTCAGTCCTATGTTCCCTCAGCCCTATGTTCCCTCAGCCCTATGCTCCCTCAGCCCTATGTT
>CAKAOH010028735.1:0-34813 GCA_916701665.1 Sebastiscus tertius
GCGTTTCATTGCGTGAAATAAACGGTTTGCACGTTGATCGACTCCATTCTTGTGAAATGAAGCCCCGCCCCAATGCGGTAGTCTCGACAGTTCAGAGCATGTGATTGGACGGGCTGGCTGTCAATCATAAACTGGGCTTTACTGATGGGTATTGTAGTTTTTTGTGTCGACTGTTGGAGTACAGTTTTCCCTAAACCCCTTTAATCGTTTTATTTTATTCCATTTAACTTTGAGTTCTGCGATTTAGATACTTAATGTGCTTTTTTTTTTCTCAAAATTTATTTAGAACATGTAGAATACAAAAAATAAAAAATAAAAATAAAGAAAAAATGAATAGATAGATAGATAGATAGATAGTAACTTTATTGATCCCGAGGGAAATTCAAGTTTACAGCATCACAGTTCCATAGTGCAAAAACATGTTAATAAAAAGGCAGTACAGTAAAGTAAAGTACAGTTTTCCCTAAACCCTTTAATAGTTTTTTTTTATTTAATTTTATTCAGTTTAACTTTGAGTTCTGCAATTTAGCTACTTTATGTGCTTTTTCTTTTTTTTTTTCTTTTTTTTCAAAATTTATTTCGGAAAACAAAATTATAATAAAAAATAAAAAGAATGATCATACCAACAAGTGGACAGTCAGAAACAAGTAGTATTTACATACAATGAAAAGCATAAGAAAAATAAATTGTCAAACACTTGATGCCTTGATTTATATATTCGAAAAGGAGTGAGAAGAAGTATAAACTTATTTAGTCCTTGTTGGGACGATCCCCTCGTGTAGTCATCACTCCTCGGTTCGCAGCAAGCTTATCCCCCTTTTTAGTCAGTTCGTCCCCTTGGCAACATCGGTGGAAGTGGAAATAATAAAATATGAGAAGAGTCCGTTGGAAAAATGCGTTTCATTGCGTGAAATAAACGGTTTGCACGTTGATCGACTCCATTCTTGTGAAATGAAGCCCCGCCCCAATGCGGTAGTCTCGACAGTTCAGAGCCTGTGATTGGACGGGCTGGCTGTCAATCATAAACTGGGCTTTACTGATGGGTATTGTAGTTTTTTGTGTCGACTGTTGAGTACAGTTTTCCCTAAACCCCTTTAATCGTTTTATTTTATTCCATTTAACTTTGAGTTCTGCAATTTAGATACTTAATGTGCTTTTTTTTCTCAAAATTTATTTAGAACATGTAGAATACAAAAAATAAAAAATAAAAATAAAGAAAAAGAGAATAGATAGATAGATAGATAGATAGTAACTTTATTGATCCCGAGGGAAATTCAAGTTTACAGCATCACAGTTCAATAGTGCAAAAACATGTTGGTAAAAAGGCAGTACAGTAAAGTAAAGTACAGTTTTCCCTAAACCCTTTAATAGTTTTTTTTTTATTTAATTTTATTCAGTTTAACTTTGAGTTCTGCAATTTAGCTACTTTATGTGCTTTTTCTTTTTTTTTTCTTTTTTTTCAAAATTATTTTGGAAAAAAAAATTATAATAAAAAATAAAAAGAATGATCATACCAACAAGTGGACAGTCAGAAACAAGTAGTATACAATGAAAAGCATAAGAAAATAAATTGTCAAACACTTGATGCCTTTATTTATATATTCGAAAAGGAGTGAGAAGAAGTATAAACTTATTTAGTCCTTGTTGGGACGATCTCCTCATGTAGTCATCACTCCTCGGTTCGCAGCAAGCTTATCCCCTTTTTTGTTAGTTAGTCCCCTTGTCAGCATTGGTGGAAGTGGAAATAGATAAATATGAGAAGAGTCCGTTGGAAAATTGCGTTTCATTGCGTGAAATAAACCGTTTGCACGTTGATCGACTCCATTCTTGTGAAATTAAGCCCCGCCCAATGCGGTAGTCTCAACAGTTCAGAGCCTGTGATTGGACGGGCTGGCTGTCAATCATAAACTGGGCTTTACTGATGGGTATTGTAGTTTTTCCTGTCGATTTGTTAGATTACAGTTTTCCCTAAACCCCTTTAATCGTTTTTTTTTTTATTTGTTTTATTCAGTTTAACTTTGAGTTCTGCAATTTAACTACTTAATGTGCATTTTTTTTCTTTTTTTTTTCCAAAATTTATTTCGAACAACCTGCAGCTCTGGAGCCACATGCGGCTCTTTAGCCCCTCTCCAGTGGCTCCCTGTGGATTTATAAAAATGGAAAAGAATAACTGTTTTTTGTTTACATTTTCATTTTTATTTATCATTGTTGTAGGTCTATGGAGTATCAGGGCCACATTGAGGGAAAATAAATAAATCTGAGATTTCGAGAAAAAAGTCATAATATTATAAAGTAGTAATTTCATGTGTTATTTTTTTTCGTAAAGTTATGACTTTATTCTTGTAATATTATGACTTTTTCTCGTAATGTTATGACTTTATTTTCGCAATATTACGACTTTTTTTTCTCGATAAGTTATGACTTTCGTTCTCGTAATATTTCAACCATTTTTCTCGTAAAGTTATGACTTTATTCTCGTAATATTACGACTTTTTTGTAATATTAAGACTTTATTCTGGAAATCTCAGATGTTTTTCCCTCAATGCGTCTCTAATACTTCGTAGTACATTTGCTCTTTGGCCCTCACTGCATTAGATTTATATACTATATACTTAGACTATAATCTGTGTTAACTTCATCACAATGATCAAATGTTTTGCAGCTCCAGACAGATTTTTTTTTGCGTAAAATGGCTCTTTTGATAGTAAAGGTTGCTGACCCCTGCCCTAAACCCTTTAATAGTTTTTTATTTTATTTTATTCAGTTTAACTTTGAGTTCTGCAATTGAGCTACTTAACGTGCTTTTCTTTTTTTTTTTTTGAAATTTATTTCGAACATGTAGAATACAAAAAATAAAGAAAGAAAGAAATAAAGAAAAAGAATGATCATACCAACAAGTGGACAGTCAGAAACAAGTAGTATTTACATACAATGAAAAGCATAAGAAAAATAAATTGTCAAACACTTGATGCCTTGATTTACATATTCGAAAAGGAGTGAGAAGAGGTTTGAATTTAATTAATCCCACCCCTTCACCATAAGTCAATTATTAATTATTAACCAGCATCCTTATTGAGCCATACATATACTCTAATTAAAATTTCCTAAATTTGTCTAACTATAATTATTATTATTATTTATAATTATTCTAACTATAATTATTACATTTAATCTGTGTCATACAGAAATATAAATTAATTACTGATATATTTATCCTTATCAAAATATAAATTTGTTATCAATCCAGAATACCAATTCATTACTAATATTAATAGTCTGTTTATTGTTAATACTGTATATGCTGCTCCTATTTTTATACTTCCTTCTATTTAAATGGTTCATATTTTGTTACACTTTGTTTAGCTCTTTTTTTACTATGTTAGCTGATGCATCTTGTTTTTTGCACTATCCCCTTTGCTGCTGTACACTGCAAATTTTCCACTGCAGAACTAATAAAGGAATATCTTATCTTATCTTATCTTATACCAATTCATATCTTCTTCTTCTTTGGTGGATGTCTTTATTTTTCAGCATCATTTAGGGCTTACATACATTGTTACTTTGTTGGGTTTAAAAATTGATAAATTAATATTATGTTGGTTATATGTCCATGCATACCGCAACTAGTTTAGATCTTTCTTCCTTTTTTATTATTGTTTTTTTTTTCTCCTGGGGTTGGGGGGAGATCCTTTATATACGCCTGTGGCTTATTGACCTCTCCTGACACACTCCTTGTTTGTTTTTCATTGACTGGATTTTGTACAGTTTTATATATGTGTAAATAAATAAATACAAAATAAATAAATAAATATGTTTAGATATATTTTCCTTTTTTTCTGTACTTTTTTTGTATGTATTTCATTGTGTTTATTGGAATGTTTTCCACTGTTTGGTTAGTTTTTCTGCACATTTTGTGTACTTCTTGTTGTTGTTTAACTTTTGTTGTATTTTTAAAATTATGTTAGTTTAGATCTTTCTTCCTTTTTTGTTATTATTTTTTTTTTCTCCTGGGGTTGGGGGGAGGTCCTTTGTATAAGCCTGTGGCTTCTTGACCTCTGCTGACACATTTCTTGTTTTTTTGTTTTTTTCATTTCCTGGATTTTGTGCAGTTTTATATATATGCAAATAAATAAATAAAATAAAATAAAATAAATGGACAAAAGCGTTCTTTAGCCTGATGCGGTTAAATGTAGGGACTCTGAATCGCCTCTTGGAGGGCAGAAGTTGATATTCCCCATTTAAAACATGCAAGGGATCAGAAGAGTGTCTGGCCTTGCGAAGCACCCACCAAAGAACTCATTTTCCCAGCAGCCCTTGCGGTTCTTTACGTGGTTGTGCGTCACCTCCCCAGTCCCCCCACCATCACCGTACAGAGGAAGAAAGGGGGAGACGGGCAGCCTATACAGAACGCTGTAAGTCTAGTTTTATATCTATATCCTCTACTAAAACACACACTTATAATACATATAAATAGCTCAAACAGTGTGCCGGTTCTGGCTGCTAATACAACCCTTACCCCCGGCTTTTAGTTCACACAAATAATGAGCGGCAGCGGGCGGCCCAGGACCAGCTCCTTCGCTGAGCCTCCCGGAGCTCCCGGATCCGCTGCAGCCGGCGCCGGATCAGCAGTAGCCGGCGGAAGCTCCACAGGAAAGACCGGGGCTTCACAAGCCAGTGGAAGCAGCTCCACGAGCTTTGGCAACCTGAAACTGCCCAGTAAGTATTGTTTTTATATTACTATAATAGTGTATAGTGTAGTGTTGTTATGAGGACTCTGGCTGGACGTTATTTATTAAGATAAATGAGTCGTAACGTGACTTAGTGTCGATCAGTGTCGAGGAGATCACTGTTAGCCTGCTAGCCGGGGAGCTAACTGAAGCTAACCAGCTAACAGCTAGCTTGTGTTTTTCATTAAGACACCAAGGAGCTTTATATCACATAGCTATCATTACCTTTAGCTTGTGAACTTCGACGGTAATTTGCGTTATATAAATGTTTTCTGCAACATTACCTAACTAATATTTTTCCCATTTGAACCAAAAGAGGATAGTTGGTGTTAGCCGACTGCTCTAGTCTCATATATTAGTCTTTAATATCAGATGTGTGGAAGCTAGCTAGCTTTCTAACGTTTGTTAGTTAAGAGTTGACCTGAAATTATCTGGTCTAACTTTTTTGAGGCGTCGTCCTTTGGTCCAGTCTGTCTCTTGCACTTTGCCAAACTAAACTAGGGTTGAGATACTATATAGGCCGTGTGGTGGCCTGAAGACATGGACATTAAAATCTATGAAAATATTCCAAACTATTGAGTTCTTATTAACTAGCAGCATACTTAACCTACCTTTAGCTAATATAACTACTCACTTCACTGCCTACACATATATGAAAGCATCCATGCATGGGTTTAAGACATGGAAATAAAAATCTATGAAAATATTCCAAACTACTAATACCCGATTCTTATTAACTAGTAGCATACTTAACCTACCTTTACCCAATCTAACTACTCACTTTGATGCCAATACATATATGAAAGCGTCTATGCATGGGTTTAAGTAGCTGGTCCTATACATAAATCCACCTCAGGGTCATCTTACATGAAGAAAGTGAGAACCTATGTATGGCACAGTGCCTGTGCAACCTCCGAGTTCCTGATTCTTATTAACTAGCAGCATACCTCACCTACCTTTTACCCAATCTAACTACTCACCTGGATGCCTACACTTGTGCATATATGAAAGCGTCTGTGCATGGGTTTAAGTAGCTGGTCCAATACATAAATCCGCCTCATTGCTCTAGTCTGATATATTTGTCATTAACGTTTGTAAAGAGTTGACCTGCAATTATCTGATCTAGCTTTTTTTAGGCGTCGTCCTTTTGGTCCTTTGGCTCTGCCCTGCACTTTGCTAAATTAAACTAGGGTTGCGATACTATATAGGCCGTGTGGTGGCCTGAAGACATGGGAATTAAAATCTATGAAAATATTTAATATATCTTATTAACCAGCAGCATACTTAACCTACCTTTACCCAATTTAACTACTCACTTCACTGTCTACACTTGTGCATATATGAAAGTGTCTATGCATGGGTTTAAGTAGCTGGTCCAATACATAAATCCACCTCAGGTCATCTATTCTTATTAACTAGCAGCTAACTACTCACTTGGATGCCTACACTTGTGCATATATGAAATGGTAAATGGACTTGCATTTATAGAGGGCTTTTCTAGTCTTCCGACCTCTCAAAGCGCTTCACACCACATGTCAGCATTCACCCATTTACACACACACATTCATACACTGATGGCAGAGGCTGCTAAGGTGCCAACTTTGCCCATCCGGATCTTAATCTAAATACTCATTCACACACCGATGGCTATGCCTTCAGGAGCAATTTGGGGTTAAGTGTCGTCCTCGGTCCAGTCTGCTCTTGCACTTTGCCAAACTAGGGTTGAGATACTACTATAGGCCATGTGGCGGCCTGAAGACATAGAAATTAAAATCTAGGAAAATATTCCAAACTACTGAGTTCTTATTAACTAGCAGCATACCTCACCTACCTTTACCCCAATCTAACTACTAACTTCACTGCCTGCACTTGTGCATATATGAAAGCATCTATGCATGGGTTTAAGTAGCTGGTCCTATACATAAATCCACCTCAAGTGGAAGACAAGTTCTGAATTGAATTACATTTCTGTGCTCCTTAGCAGAAGCCATTATTCCCTTAAGTAAGCTGTCTACTTTTACGCTGCCAAACTAGGCTTGCGATACTATACTATAAGCTGTGTGGTGGACTGAAGACATGGAAATTAAAATATATGAAAATATTCCAAACTACTGAGTTCCCGATTAACTAGCAGCCTACCTCACCTACCTTTACCCAATCTAACTACTCACCTGGATGCCTACACTCGTGCATATATGAAAGCGTCTATGCATGGGTTTAAGTAGCTGGACCCACACAAAATTATCTGGTCTAACTTTTTTAGACGTCGTCCTTTTGGTCCAGTCTGCTCTTGCACTTTGCCAAACTAGGCTTGCGATACTATATAGGCCGTGTGGTGGCCTGAAGACATGGAAATTAATATCTATGAAAATATTCCAAACTACTGAGTTCCCTATTCTTATTAAGTAGCTGCATACTTAACCTACCTTTACCCAATCTAACTACTCACTTGGATGCCTACACTTGTGCATATGTGAAAGCGTCTATGCTTGGGTTTAAGTAGCTGGCCCAATACATACAGATAAATCCACCTCAGGGTCATCTTACATGAAGAAAATGAGAACCTTAGTATGGCACCTGTGCAACCCCTGAGTTCCCGATTCTTATTAACTAGCAGCATACCTCACCTACCTTTTACCCAATCTAACTACTCACTTGGATGCCTACACTTGTGCATATATGAAATGGTAAATGGACTTGCATGTATAGAGCGCTTTTCTAGTCTTCTGACCTCTCAAAGCACTTTACACTACATGTCAGCATTCACACACACACATACACTGATGGCAGAGGCTGCTAAGGTGGGATCAGGACCTTATCTAAATACTCATTTGCAATTTGGGGTTAAGTGTCTTGCTCAAGGACACATGGACATGTGACTCCAGAGCAGCCAGGGATCGAACCACCGACCTTCCGATTGGTGGACAACCTGCTCTACCCTCTGAGCCACAGCCGCCCTACATATATGAAAGTGTCTATGCATGGCTTTAAGTAGCTGGCCCAATACATACACATAAATCCACCTCAGGGTCATCTTACATGAAGAAAGTGAGAACCTTTGTATGGCACAGTGCCTGTGCAACCCCCTAAGTTCTGAATTGAATTACATTTCTGTACTCCTTAGCAGAAGCCATTATTCCCTTAAGTAATCTGTCTACTTTTACGCTGGTGGTTGAACATGCTCACTATCGTCGCCATTTTGACGCCTCTACTGGAAACCCTGGTTTGCCAACAGCAAAGTCCCTCAAGTTGGTTTTGCTGGTGTGATGACAAGAACTTGCAGAATGCTCAGGGGTCATGTAGCTACAGTATGCAGCGGTAGCAGTTGGCTGAAGATCTGTAGACCTTATCATTGCCATTCTGCTGCTAGGGCAACAGCTTTGGTCCAAATTGACTTCCTGTCAGCTACTGCATTAACAGACATTGCAACAGGAAATACAAAGGGGCTCATTTAGGATCTTTGGTTGCATCCGAAATGTCCCTACTAACAAGCTATTTAGTGCTCTAAAACAGTATGTGAGACATTTCAATATGTCCAAAACCGAAGTATGAAACCAATAGTACACAAATTGCATACTATTTCCGGTAAAATATTGCAGTATGCAAACACTGGACACTATGCCAGCGTAAATGTCCCACAATGCAATGCGGTAGTAATGACAAATGTTCTTGACAGACAATGGCGGACAGCTCGTAACGTCAATAACGCTTCAATTTAAGTGTAGGTATAAGATTCCATTTTCTAGGCGTAATATAGTTGTTAAATTAGTACAGTCTTTATGATTCTCACAAATCTCTTTTGGTCATATGAGATTGGTATGGGTTACCATGGTTATGAGTCTCCAACCGGCAAGGAGGCTGTCAGGAAGTTACGTCGTAAATACAGTTCAGTGCGTCCGGAAAGATACATACTACTGTGTATTTACTCAAAAGTATGATGAACGATAGTACACATATTGAGTATGTAGTGCATAGTATCCGATTTCGGACGCAGCAAAAAAAGGGGGAAAAGGGGCCCAGTTAAGAATGTTTATGTTGTCAAGTGTGCAGAAGGACAGACTGGGAGAAACAGAAGAAAATAGCATCACAACTCTTTGTAACATCTTCAAAACAGGAAAGAAAAACTGGAGTTATTTGGGGCCTGTCACAAAATAATACTGTCTTTGATAAATAATAAATTATTAGAGCAGGTGAAATTACTAACAAAGAAAATGAATGGAAGTCAAAGATCAAAGTTGACTCAAGCTGCTGTGTAGTAAGTCTTTGCTAAAGTTAGTACATGCAGCCAATCAGCAGATCTTCATCAGGTGATTTGGCTCATTCACAACCATTGCTTTTGAATGTAAGCTCACTTTCATGGTTCTGTTTTCAGAATGTCTCAGTCTTGGTAATCAGGATTTGCTGCATTCTGTGAAAGCATTTTTCTTAGGTCAGAGGTGTCTAGACCTTCCAGAAACATCACAAAAGTGCTGTTTTAGACTACATTGACTCTAAGCTGGCTAAATCTGAAAACATATCTCCATCTCTACCCTTTGGCCTTTTGTCCAAACTAACCTGACTATTTTCTCGCACAAAACTAAGCTCTCTGGAGTGGATAAATCCGAAAACCCCAGGCTCATTTTTTAATGTACATGGACAAAACTGAGGTTGAGGCACGATGATGTCTGCCTGCTCAGACATGGTCAGACGCTATGTAGCAGCAATGTTAAGAAGGTCGCTTTTTGCTCCCTCTACTCTCTGTTATTCTGCCAATACTGCCAGTCACACAAGACGGATGTCGCTGTTAACTTGTATTTACTGTTGTCAGACAACTTGGCAGCATGTAGCTAATAATGATTATTTGGTTAATGGCTTTAGTGCAGCAGTGAAGGAGCTTTCATTACTTGACAGTTTTCAGTGCTCTGTGCGAAGGACACATTTCAGCATGTACCTAATATGGTGTAATTCTTAGCGCCATTAATTCTTGTTCTACAGTGTGTTCACTAGGGCTGACCCGAATGCTTGGAAGCTTCGACCGTTGCCATGGTAATCAATCTCCAAATCAGTATTATTACAGTTTATTTATTTATTTTTTATATATGTAAGTATGTAATAATAATGTATAAATTCCAAAATGGCCCATGAAATAAGGAATAATCCCCATTATTCATATTGAACATTAATTATCAGTTATTATCAGACGGATACCGCGTGTATATACAGTAGTGCGGCAGCGGCACTGAAACAGGCACTGAAACGGGGGAGATAGAGACAGACAGACAGAAGAACATGTCAGCCTGCTGCTCCGCGCTGCAAAGCTTCGATTACCTTAAAATATTTCTCACCGAAGCTTCGAAGCCCAAAAAACAGTATTCTGGACAGCCCTAGTGTTCACACATGAGAAACCATGTTAAAGTCACTGGTTTGGTTTTACCTTGTTTCAGTTACCCAGGTTGGCCTACTTAAGTACTACTAAATATTGATATGTGTACCTTTCTATTACTAGTTACCCATTTCAAAAGAATTTACTGGGATCTGTGAGTTTTTACATGTTGTACATCCTTTTACACCCTTTAAAATCCCAGCTGCCTCTGTCCTGCCTTTTAAATCCTGAGCTCACACACATAAATATTAGCGGCATAGTAAATGATAAAGAGAAGGGATGTGGGTTGAATTCATCAGTCTTCATTTTTAGGCGTCCTCTTCAATCCAGTCTGATCTTGCACAGATTTTTTGACAAACTAGGGTTGCAATACTATGTCATGTGGTAGCTTGAAGAAGTGGAGAATTTAATCAGGGAAAATATCTCAAATTACTGAGTTCCAGGCCACCTTCTTATTAACCAGCATATGCTAACCTTACCATAACCTAATCTAACTATTCACCTGGATGCCTACATTATGTATATATGAAAGCATCTATGCTTGGGTTTAAACAGCTGGCCAACTACATAAATCCACCTCAGGTCATCTTTCATCAAGAAAGGGAGAATTCTAACTTACTATATTGGAAACCGTTTGCCATGCGAGAGGAGACGTGACCAATCCACATTAAATACTAGGGGTGTAACGGTACACAAACTTCAAGGTTCGGTATGGACCTTGACTTTTAGGGTCACGGTTCAGTTTGTTTTCGGTACAATAGCAGAAAATAACTTACACAAACAAACATTCAACAGCTCATTAACCATAATTCTTACTACAGTTAAGACATTCAAATAGTGGCACATGGTCAATAAGAAAAAACAAATATCACAAATGTCTGTAATGTAAATGTAGTGCTCCATCAGAAGACTGACCTGTTGATAATTCATGAAGTGGACAGCAGCTTGTGCTTCTTTTAACAAGGCAGGCACAACAGACTGATTAAAAGTTACACATGAATAGGGCTGGGTATCGGTACTCGATACCTTTTTAAGGTAAAGAAGAATAAAAAAATAACTATTTGTCAGAGTATGTGAGCGCAGTAGAGCACGAGCGAGCGGGGAGTGTGCCCAGAAGGATTTTGGATGGTGCGTAGAGCGTATTTTTTTTATTTTCACTCACACCATGAGTACAAAGTATGCCCGAGCAAGCCCGACCCAGGATGTATCTGTGTATTTCGCATCCACAGCCGGCTGCATAGGATTGTTTCAACTTGTGTGATCCAAACATTTCCAATAACTCCAGAGCATCCAGAGCGAAAGTCAAACGTTATTGAAAAAAGAAAGATGTAATCATTTCCAAAATTCACAAATTCACCAATTCGATCCGGATCGATATATCAATCAATGATCCAATATCATCGATGCAAAGTGACAACGTTGATGCGTATCCTCTTCTTTAAAATACGCCTTCATTTTAAATTCCCATGGCACGTCTGTGTCACCATATCCGTCTAAGCGCACCTCCTTACTACAGAGCTCAGAAATAAAATTGTCAAATCATATTTTAGTTGCTTTTTGTGAGATCATATAAATGTAACTGATTGTGTTATATGGGGATATGATATCATCTCATGTCAATCGCAGGCCCCTGAATTGAAAAATCGTATCGTGACAGACTTTTTGACATCAGCAAATATGCTATCGTTGTCCAAAGAATCGATACAATATTGTATTGTGATGAAACTTGTGATTTACACCCCTAATATTTAGTGCCACGGCAATCACAGCAATCTCTGGCCTCATGTTACCTTACATAAAAAAGATCCCATCTATGCAGTGTGGTATATATTTTAAATTGGTATCTGTCGATGCAAAATGCTGATCCAGTTGAGTTGAAGTATTGGAATCGGCAGTCTAGTTTTCTGATCAGCAAATTGAAGGACCGTCAATAGAATTATTTGTAATCTATATTATGTGATTCCAATTGGTGTCGATTGAAGCATCTTATATTGTGGAGTAGGGGAATGTTTAGTAGTATGGATTAAAAGGCACCAATAGCCCTGGAGTGATTTATCCAAGCCACACCCTGTGTGTGTGTCATCAGGCAAGGTGTTCTCATAATTCCTATAGGCCACAAGTGATCAAATATTTGTATAATTCGTCATCATTTTATCAAGTTAAACATGTGCTAGAGTTTTACACTTACAAACAAGCGCCCAGCTAATTGCTTATTAGTGTGGGTGTGTTGAGAGTCTGCTCATCCCTTTTCTCTTACTCATCAGGCTTGACGTATCAGAAACCAAAGCTATTCACTGACAGCTGGGCAGAGTGCTCATCTTTGCATTCATTATTCAAGGGACTATCATGCCACAGCTGCTCCATATTTAATGGGCTCCCCTCTGACTTAACTTGTTTAAAAAGAGTGTGAAAGTGATGCTAAAAGGAAATACAGGGGAACATTGTATTGCGGAGCTGGACTACAGGATACAGGAATGTGACCGATCTCAAATGCGGAATATTTCCTGCTGACCTGAGGGTAGAGATCAGATCTAGGCCAATCATGTGGATATGCTATCGGCTGTTTACTGATAACCTTGAGAAAGTTTGGGCTGGAAAATTGCAAAAATAGCAAAGTATACAGTTGTCTTTTGTCATCACGAATCAATTAGAGATGGTAATTCATTTTTGAATTTATTAAATTATTAAATGTTTTTCATACAGACAGAAATAGCAGTTGATGAAGCCAAATTACTCTCTTGGTTTTTTGTCAGTTTATGGGAGAGACCTAAATGCTTCATTGTCTGACTCCATTTTGAGATTCGGGGACCAAGGCCTACTAGAGATCAGGAGGGGTCCTGTTGAGACAGGCGAAGTGAGCAAGCCCAGGAAATGGTAGCACTTCTGGGTGTGCTACTGTCCACGCAATTTTGATCACAGGCTCTGACAAGCCTTTTGGCAATGGGCCTCTTCTCTGCTGTTCTTCCCCTCCCAGTGTCATTGCTTCTAGTGCCGATTTGTCAAATCATTCTTGACCCAACACGGACACAGGCGTAAAGCACTGAGCAGCTACTTGACCCTAACTAGAGCTGTCAGTTACTGTTAGATCATGAACATCTCACTTTGCCTGATTTCCGCAAGGTCAAACATTCTGTCGTAAATAATAATAACATATGTACCTGTATTTTAGCTCTTAAATAAAGCATAATAACAAATATAACCATAGCCTAGTCCACCTAGGCTATAACATGATATTCAAATTAAATAACTGCTGTATGAACTTCAATACCAACAGAAGAACATCCATAGCATGTGGTAATAACGTAAAAAAAAAATTACCAAATACTGTGCTTAACTGGCTCTTACATAGGGATTACATCAACTTGTCCTTGGGTATATTTATATTATTGGAATGGACAAACAATGTAAAGTGGTCGTGCACATCCAAAACCGTTGGGAAGGTGCTGGACCAATGGACAACCGCAATGAAAATATAAATAAAGGTTCCCACACTGTATAGCTGGAATTGAATAGAGGCATCTATATCTTTAAAGTAGGATGTCTATAAAACATAGAGGAACAGGAATCTACAATATCGTGCCCCTGGCTATTCAGAGGAAGGGAACAAGCATAGAATTAGAATAGGAGCAGAACAGACATTCCCATTCAAATCAACATAGCAGGTTGGTTAGAGCGGCGGACATTTTTATGTGTACCATTGCTGTAGCGACCATTGTAGAGGGCTAACTTCCGTATAAACTAAACCGCTGACTCACTGAAGTTTTGCAGTAAGTGAAACGAGACTGAAACGAGCAGTGGAGTAGTAATGTTACAAAGCATAGAGAGCCACAGTAAATGAGTAAAATTGAACAGCTTAATGCTTCATCCACACACTCTTGTCACAGCAGAGGAAAGCACATTTCTGTCGCCAGATGAGTGACAACTTTTCTGTAACCAGTGTGACGTTTAAGCATGGTGGAATTAGCAAGCTACCTTGCTGGTTGGTTAGCTCTTGGGCTGCTTCCGACATGCTTTGGTGCTGCACCAAACGAAAAATGAGCCAGACAGCGACAGCGCCAGGTCTTAACGGTCCCTCCGCCTCATTTTCCACCGCTACGGAGAGGGACAAGCTACCTAACGAGCCAGCCATTCTGTCTCCGGGAGCTACGTCCGTTTTCTTCCCAGCAAGCTGCGAACACACTCTACTCCCCCACTGACGTGTTTTCTGTTGTCACCATAGCAACTAACGACAATCGCCATTTTCTTTTGTACTAGTCAAATTAACACATCAAACAGTTCATTGACACTTCTACTCCTATTTTATTTCTATGGGAACAACCTATACATCTGGAGTCAACCAAGTACCCAAATCAAAAAAGAGACACAATTCCACTCACTGTGATTATCCCAGATAACCACAGGCAAAGCATTAATATCAACCCACATCACAATACTGTTTTAATAACATACAGAGTCCAACATCATCCTAATGATCTGATTAAGTCTATAGATATTGCCCTTTACATACTGTATAAACATCACAGAATTGGTCTGATACTGAAGTCCTCATTCAGACCTCTTGGTGTGAGAGCACCCAGTGTGTATATCCAAAATAGTTATTTCCTCAGGAGCAGAGAGTCAATGTCACCTCCTCTACGAGGGCATTTCACAGCCTCAATGCCAATATATCTGACGGTCAGGCATGTAGTGTTGGGCTTTAGTACAGTGGATAGCTACTGAACTTGCTGCATCATGATTACAAATGGCACTCCTGTGTTCAGAGATCTAGTTTTAAGGGCTCTTGTTGTTTTTTCCAATATATGCGAGGCCACAGGGATATTTCAGCATATATATTACATCTTTTCTTCTACAAGGTATAAAGCCTTTTAATGTCAAACCTTTTTCCTGAGTGGGGATGGTTGAAGGTATGAGTTTTATATGTGAAGTGGCATTGTTGACAGGTCCCGCTGTAATTGCAGGAGTCAAGTTCTTTTGATTTCTGTTCATTCAGTTTGAGACGTGTTGTGAAAACATGTAGCTGCCTCCGTGATCCACTCTTCTTTGTAGGGCTGAACAAATTTGAAAAAATATCTAATTGCGATTATTTTGACTGATATTGCAACTGCAATATCATTTGCAATGAGGGAATGATATTTTTTTAACATCATTTTCATTGAAAAACATTAAAATGATTATGGTTTGATTGCAAGATTCTGTACCAAACAAAGATGTTTTCTTGTAGAGGTATGTAGTCTATAGAATATGATGTGTTGGCCAGGACATCTCTGCAGCACGACAATATTTAATTTAATATGGTATTTGGCCTTTAACAAATATTGCGCTTCCTGCAATTTGAAAGTTTTCGTAGGCCATATTTCGATTAAATTGTGATTAACTGTGCAGCCCTACTTCCTTGTAGCCCCGTTTTCTGAAGTGGTCCTGAAGAACCGCTGATTGTTCCTGAAAAGCCCTGAAAACAGCAAAGCAAAGAAGCTTGCTGCAAGGAAAACTGAAACAAATTTTATTAGTGATTTATTTGGTAATTACATGAGTAAAGTGAAGTGTATTTCAGCTGCAACATGTTTGGATTACTGTTGTAGACTCGAGTCTCTATTTATTATGATGGCAAGGGATTAATCTTTGACAGCAGACTCATATGAATGGGTCTAACTCTGGTTGAATGCGAGTTCAGTAGACCTGCATCATGTGTGTGTCTGCAGTATGAAAGGAGCCTGGGCTTTTTTCACCCAGGGGACCAGAGGGAAAGTGTTGTGGGAAGTATCAGCAGCTCATTACCAGCCAGTGTGTCTGGGGAGCCACCACATAGGTCACAACCATTTAGAGAAGGATGTAGGGCTTGTTGATGTTTAGCTTTTCTGTCTTAAGGACTCTGGTTAAAAGAACTGGAGAGGGTCATGATGTCACTGTTTCTCACATGTTTAAACATCACTTTATCCATGAAAAATAAGGTGCCTTTCATTACAAAATGTTTGCATGGTTCAAACATTAGATTTGTAACTGCGGTGTGAAGCCACTGTGCGCTTCTTGACAGGGAGAGTTCTGATCAGGGTCCAGAATGAACGTTTCGGCTAACTTGCCAAGTTAACCTATAGGTGAAACATTTTTTACCGGCCAGTAGTGATGTGCAGGTCGGGTGGGTTCAAGTAAATTTGCCAGAAAATATCACAGGTTTTAGCAAGCGGGTCAAAAAGCAGCGTTCTGAGTGAGTTATTAATAACTTACGGAAACATTTGAGTGCAATAGTCCACCTGCACCTTCCCTTCCTCTCTCTTTGTAACTCTCTCTCAAACACACACACACACACACACACACAGCAAGCACCGCGGCACTCAGTCCTGACAGTTGTGGTGCTATAGAAATAAGTAACCATAATAAGTTCAGAGTAATAATAGTAATATTTTATCTATTCTGTAGCAACACGTTCAGTCTTCTTCAGACAGTTCCCTTTCAACCGGCCCGTCGATGCGGCGGCCCACTGGGCCCACTGGGCCCACTGGCCATATGCCAGATGGCCAGTACACCATTGGATTAGGGATGCAACAATATGATTTTTTCAGTCCCGATACAGATCGCGATACTGAGTAACAATCTGATACCAGTGTTTAATTAATAAGCTGTATGCCTCACTGTGTGGAAGTGACTGGGATCATTCTTTAACTTGTAAAGCAACATCAGGCCTGACATAAACATTGCTTTCCTAACTTTGTAAAACAAAATGTAACAAATAAATGCATAGATATGAATCTATTTAATTGTTCTTTACTATTAAAATAATAAATCGTACTCCAGGAATTACAATTCAAGGGTGAACCTTTTTAATGCAGCAACAGATTGGTCAAAACTTAGACAGGAATTCAAATTCCAGTTTATAATGTATATACAGTAGTATATAAACATAAAATTGAATTGAATGGATCAGCCCCATTGTCACCGATATCCGATCCAGCTATTTGAATCGTCATCGGCCCGATATCCGATCCAGTATCGGTATCGTTGCATCCCTACACTGGATTGAAGTGACGGCAAACCAGCAGCGCAAAAGACTAAATTTACTCGCATTTTGCGACTGGCGAGTGTTCTTTTGGTCCCTGGTTCTGATCATTTCAGGATCTTTCTAACGAGATTTGTTTGTGCTCTCATCCACAGGAGACAGTGGCAAGGTGACGACGGTGGTAGCTACACCCGGCCAGGGCCCCGATCGCCCACAGGAAGTGTCCTATACAGACATAAAGGTTATAGGAAATGGCTCCTTTGGAGTGGTCTACCAGGCTCGCCTCATCGACAGCCAGGAGATGGTGGCAATTAAGAAAGTTCTCCAAGACAAGAGGTTTAAGGTATGCTTACACAGGCTTACAGTCAGATAATTACAGAAATCTGTAAACATTGCATCTACAAAGAAGATTGTGGTGGCTCTTGGTAGACTTTCTTTCACTCTGTGGATTAGAATATGATGTTCTTCAGTATTTGTCCTGATTTACGGACCTGTGCCAGTTTGCTCTGACAGTCGTGATTTTCCACAATTCACAAGTTTTGCATTTCTCCCTCTTTTCCTTTTTTCATTTCAGAATAGGGAGCTGCAAATTATGAGAAAATTGGACCACTGCAACATTGTGAGGCTACGTTACTTCTTCTACTCCAGTGGAGAGAAGGTGTGTATGCACTGACCTGACGTTTCATGCAGTAGGGATCAAGTTTCCAGATGAAGCACTCTGCCTCCACACCCAGCCATTTAATGGATCACGCATCAATGATGATTCATAGACATGTTTTAGACAAGTTGATCCTGGTCTTTGTCGTACATTGAATTTCACTCTTCTGAACTCTTTACTTAATGTTTTAAGGGTTTAAGCACATTTTGCTGAATTGCTCAGATTATTATTGGGGTTTTGCTTTAAACATATCTGCATCGGAGAAAATATGAACTGTACAGCTGCTGTAAAAAATAGAATGATTTTATAGTTTATGAATTAAGTATTTTATTGGTGTCAATGAGCCTTAATATCCTCCCCTGTATTTGAGTCAGACATTGTTTACACTCCATTCTACTTAAGACATATTTACTATGGCAGCCCGACTTGTTGGGTTTACACTAGATGAGTTTTATTACTTGTAATGTATAAATGTTGTCAATGAGCTGCATCAACTGTAATTGTTTATTTAATCATTATTTGCCGGCTGCAGCACATATTCATTTAAGATAATAAGTGCAGAGTATAAGATAAATGTGTCATGTTGTCCTTCTAAAAGCCATCTTCAATAATATAGCTAATCACTGCATACAGCCACAATGATTATTTTTTGTTGACTTACTCACCCCATTTACAACCCAGCATCTTTTATTAGAGTGGTTTGTTCTATACTCATAGCATCACTTTCCATTTCTAATTATACAGCCCTCTTTCCTTTTTTTTTCCTTTCCAGAAAGATGAGGTGTATTTGAATCTGGTGCTGGACTACGTCCCCGAGACAGTGTACAGGGTAGCTCGGCACTTCAACAAGGCCAAGACCACCATCCCCATCATCTATGTTAAGGTGGGTACACACAAAAATATACACACTCACAGCTGGGTGTGCACATGGGCATTTCCCCCTAACTGCTTTCACCATTTTAGTTATTCAGGGATGACATTATGATCATAGAAGCAAATATACCGTCTGCTCTTTCTGACTACAGACTTGTCCACAACGCTTGCAGATGCTATGTTTTCATCCCCGTCTGTTGACCTTTAAAACAGCTGAGAATCACTGTATTCATTTTGGCAGTGATGTGAGATCAATGCATCTGAAATGCAGTTTAGCTGTAACTTATAATGCTGTGTTTATTCGTGTTTGGGAACCCCTGACATCCAGACTGCCAAACGTGCTGCTTTGTTTGAAGCTCACAGAAGACAGACAAATACAGTACAATCTGTTAGAATGGCAGCTGTTTTGTAAGTTGGAGAATTGTTCATCTTTGGCAGAGATCTGTGCTCTTGGTTCTTTCAAGGTTTGAAGGAAATACTGTAAAGCCAACATTTAGTCCGTTTTGATCGAACTGTGGTGCAGTTTGTCTGGGCAGTAATCGTACTCTGGTGCAAACCAAAACATCTGTTTCTAAGCAAACCAAAACACAGGCTGCTTGACATCTGGGCCGAAGAGAACATACAGAATATGCTAAATAAAGTCCACAAAAATAGTGACGTTTATAAAGCCATTGGTGGTAAACTAGAGGAGAAGGGATTTGTGTGAACAGCAGATCAGTGTCGAGTCAAAGTGAAAACACTTGGACAGCAATATTTCAAAATCTGTGATTCCCTGCATAGAAGTGGCAGCTCTTGAGACAGGAAGATAATTTGCTCCTTCGTACACGCCCCTCTGCAGCTTATTTTTTTGATTTGGTCCGCTTTAATTTGTGCACTGTGAAACTGAACCAGACCAAATAGAAAAACGAACCAAAACGTATCAATATCACTCTGATTCGGACTAGCCCAACGGACTATGGTTTGTGAAAGTGCCTCAAGTCACAATCTGCCACTGACATGGGATAGCTGATCTTTTCACTTGGACTAATTGGTTTAATTTGTACTTTTTGCTTTCATGCTTAGTCACTAGTTCAGTGCCAGGTTATTATCGCTCTCTCTGTCAAATAACAAAAGGTATTATATTTACATATTTCAGTCTTTTGAATTTAGTTTAATCAGTAATTGAGCAATTTCTAACAAAATTCAGTGGAAACTGAAAATAATATTTTGATCATTAATCGCCTGTGGATGTAACAAACATCCAAGTATTTCCCTGTTTGTTTTATCTAACTGCTCACTGTTTAAGGATTATGAAAGCCGAAAGGGAAAGATGGTCCTATGGGGATTAATCTGTTTGCAATACACTTGGTTCCCTGTCCAAAAGGGTGCTCATTTTAGAGCGAGTGTTTATGTGTTTACTGTGTTTGTAGCAGCAGAGGACATTATAGCTGTCTCATGGCCCATTTCCCTTCCTCAGCCTGCTGCACCCCTGTGGCTTTGAGATGCATACTGATCTCTCACTCTTTCTCTCTCCTCTGTCATCCCTCCATCCTCCGGCGACACACTTCCATCACGGCATGTCTGGGGTCTTCTTCCCCCGTCCTCTGAGTCTCCATGTTTTTCCCGCGTCTCTCATTGTTCCCCTCTTCCTCACCCCTCTTCTCTCTCTTATCCCTCTTTTTAAACATCATCTCTCATCCCTCAGTCATCATTTCCTCTGTAATCATTTTGTAATCTGCAGCCAGCCTGCTGTCGCTGCATCATGTGGGTAATAATGATGATAATGGTGATGATGACAGTGATTTGTCATATTAAGATGCTTACCGTCTGCATTCTACAGACACATTAAATGGGTGCAGACTTAACTGAGTGAGCAATTTGTATTTGAGAATGACTCCATTGACCTAGGATGTGTAGACTAATGTCAAATAGGGGTTGGGTGAGGATGGTTGCACATCTTCAGGGAGAATTTTTCTCCCCCATGTTGTTTTGTTGTAGAAACACGACACTGCGGGCTACATCAGACACAACACAGCTGCTTCTTTCAACACGCACACACGCAGCGCACCCAAAAACACAATCAGGGCACATATTGAAGTGACTGGCATATGACGAAAATATATGCAGACACACACTCCTTCCTCCCTGTGCTCATTCCTTTGCAAAATAAATTATATCACCTTGTGATAAGTAGAAGAGCCAGATGGCATGTGAGATTTTTAATTTGTAGTACCCAGCTCAAGTCAGATAGACCTTGGTTCACTGGTTCCCAAACCTTTTGGCTTGTGATCCCTTAAAAGTGTTAACTTGTGACCACTCATCTCAGTCTACCTATATATGTCTACAAAATGTGAATAATTGCACTGAAGAGTGATTGTCCCCTCGTTCATTTTCACAAGAAATTAGCAAAGATTAAAGATAAGTCTGAAAAATACACTGCATACATTTTTTTAACAGAACATTTTTCTACTTTCCTGTGCTATTTAATTATCTTGCAACTCCTCAGATTTATCTTGTGAACCAGTTCAAAAACCACTGCCTAAGACTACCACAGACTACTACTCTGAATTAATCAGATGCACTTAATTAACAGGCTATCTGCAGGTCTTGAAAAACCTTGAATTCAGTTTCCTCAACAACAACTAAAACATCTTAAATTGTATTTTCTTTCTTTCTTTCTTTCTTTTCATCTTAAGATGTTTTCTCTCACCTGTTGTAGGCAGTAATGTTAGTAATAAAATGTTTTTGCAGGTTGTTATACATCTATAAACTAAAAGTGGGATTGTTGCGACGGTGGTTTGTCCTCACAGGAGGCCGTTCTATCCTTTTTATGGAGTACAGTAGATTGGAAGCTCATAATGAGCAAGTGTCAGTTTTAGTAAAAAAGTAAATGAATTTAATAGACTTAATCAGTCTCTATTGGTTAAGCCATCCATTTTCTGTCGCTTATCCAGGTCCAGATTGCATTAATTAAATTCATTATTTCATTATGAATTATGTACTGCTGGGAAGTACTGAAAGAAACGTGATAATTCAAGGCCATATTGTTCCCTGCTAGTTTTCCATGGTACTTTAATACTTTGGCCAGTATGATAATGAAAGAGGGATTAAATTGCATTCAATGTGGTATTAAAAAGGTTATAAAAAGTCTTGAATGTAACTTGTTGAACCCTGCAGAAACCCTGATTGAGCACGTTGGAGTCATAAATCACCTGACTAAACATGAGAACAGGGAAAAGACATGATAATGGTGAACTTGGTTGTGCTCTTTTGCTTTTCTTCTTGGAATAGCTGTATGAGTCTGTGTAAGTTGTTAAACACTATCAAGCATTATGCCAACCCTCTCTGTCCCCCCCCTCAGGTGTACATGTACCAGCTGTTCCGCAGTCTGGCTTATATCCATTCCCAGGGCGTGTGTCACAGAGACATCAAGCCCCAGAACCTCCTGGTGGACCCAGAGACGGCCATCCTCAAACTCTGTGACTTTGGCAGGTCAGTACCAGATGCCGCCTCTGGACGCGTCTGTCTGTCTCCATCATTCTTTCCATTGTTGTGACTGTCTGTGTCTCAGCGTGCGTGTTTGGTTGGCTGTCTGTTTGTGTAGCCATCTCTTTCTCAGTCTTGACTTTCCCTGCGTTGATCTGTCATATGTCTTTCATACCTCTCAGACTTCGTTGCTTACATGCTGTGGTTTTGTGAAAACAGACACACTGAGAAATGAGAGGTTCATCTTGACGGGCGTTCCCCTCCTGAACTGTCTTTTTCTGCTTCATCTCCCTTCTACCATCTTCTAGTGCAAAGCAGCTAGTTCGGGGGGAGCCGAATGTGTCCTATATCTGCTCACGGTACTATCGTGCCCCAGAGCTCATCTTTGGTGCCACCGACTACACGTCCAACATTGACATCTGGTCGGCCGGCTGTGTGCTGGCTGAGCTGCTGCTGGGCCAGCCCATCTTCCCTGGGGACAGTGGTGTGGACCAGCTAGTAGAGATCATCAAGGTACAGTAGGGATACCACAAACAGCGGCTGAAAGCCAACTGATTACACAAGCCGCTAGATGAAAGGAGACATGGTCTAAAGTTTGAAACTGCTGTCAGTATTGGTTTTGGGTATCAAGAAACTGTTCTGCATTTGTAAGAACTATAGAAAACATGCCCAATGCACAACGATTGCATGCATCTTAATGTATCGCATCCTCAGTTTTCTATATTACTGCACACAGCTACTTTTTCTTCAATTAATACAAGCAGTCAGATAATTCTGAACTCCCTTTTTATTTAGAAAGTGCTTTCAAAAATCAGACTAAAACAGTCTATAATATAAAAAGCTGCATTTTTTTTCAATACCAGTATCTGTGTGAACCCCCTCAGTAAATGGTAAAAGGACTTATATAGCACCTTTCTAGTCTTACGACCACTCAAAGCACCTTACACTATATGTCAGCATTATCCCATTTTCACACACACACACACACACACATTCATATACTACTGGCAGAGGCTGCCATACAAGGTGTCAACCCGCCCATCAGAATCGATCTAATCTAAATACTCATTCACACACCGATGGCACAACCTTCGGGAACAATTTGGGGTTAAGTATCTTTCTCAAGGACACTTTGACATGTGGACTGGAGGAGCCGGGGATCTAAACGTTGACCTTCTAATTGGTGGACGATCTACTCTACCTCTGAACCACAGCCGCCCCAGTACATAAACATTACAAAAACAAAACATAAATCCTTCATACAAGTATGCTGTAATCTACAAAAATTAGGTTTTCACATAGCAGCTCTAACACCGGGCAGTTCCTGAACGTCTATGGTGTTTTACACCTCATGAATTAACCAAGCGCCTAGAAGACTTTAGTTAGTTAGTTAGTTCCTTCTCCTTACTCATAGCTCTTCTACTCTTACTTGGTTTATGAAACCAAACCCCCGATTATGTCCTGTCACTGCATCGATTCAGAATCATTCACGTCCACATCGCGATGCATCTTATAATCAAGAAACTTCCACACCTCTATCACCTCTAGCCATTGATTGGTTCATTTAAGCAAAGTTTATGCTACATTCTCCCTCACCAGTCATTGTGTGTGTGTGTATATATATATAAAATACATTTAAACACAGATATTATTAAATGGAGAACAGTATACCCAGAAGGACAACTGTAATTTAATATAACAAAGGACATTTTGCACTTACAATCCCCAATCCCAGGCATGCAGGAAATACCAATGATTGTGATTAATATTAATGAAAATTAATTTTTCATTCTTGTTCATCAGGTTCTGGGTACACCAACAAGGGAGCAGATCCGGGAGATGAACCCTAACTACACAGAGTTCAAATTCCCTCAGATCAAAGCACACCCTTGGACAAAGGTATGTAGCCACTACTGGAGAATATTAATTCTGGATAGCCGTTATCCAAGTTTGATTGTTCTTATATATTTTCCGTCTGAAACAGCTTTTATGCCCTTTATGGAGTAAGAAAATGCCGTAGGAAAAATATCAAAATAAGATATTTGAATTTGATGATTCATGTCTATATATAAGTAGACTTTGTTTTAGTTTTAAAAACACTGATGCTGCTGCCTAGTATTTTTTATTGATACTTTAAAATACAGGAAATGAAAAGCAATATGACATGATTAATATAACAAGTTTTTGATAAATAGTATCACAAACGTTTATTTTCCCAGGCTGGATAATCAGACTTTGAAGCTGATGTTGTTGATCTGTTTATTCTCTCTGAAGAAGTGTATAATTCAGGGAACTCCGATACAGTAAAATCATCTCCTGTATCATTTCCCTTGCTGTAGTGTCTGTGGTTGCCATGGTCACATGCCGAGCCACAGCGGCAAGTTAGAAAAGTTGAACCATCATAAACACTGTGCGTGAGAGCGGCAGCTGCCTTCCCTCTCCTTGCTGCTGCCACTCGCTGCCTGAAAGCACACCAAGTTTTGGATTTGCATAAACCCAGGCTTCTAAATTTCTTTCCTCTGTCAGGTGTTTAAGCCTCGTACCCCACCAGAGGCCATTGCCCTCTGCTCTCGACTGCTGGAATACACGCCGGTGACCAGGCTGTCTCCCCTGGAGGCGTGTGCGCACGCCTTCTTCGATGAGCTACGTCAGCCCAACACCCGCCTGCCCAGCGGGCGAGAACTGCCGCTACTCTTCAACTTCAGTCCCGTCGGTCAGTTTAGCTTCTCCGTGTCACTCTTTTTTCTATTTCATCTACTCTGTGTTTCTTGTGTTTGACCTCTGATGAACTTCACTTAGTTCACATATCACTGCACCCGTAGTATTTTTTGTGTAATTAATCACTTGTTTGCCCTTTTCTGCTCCCTCAGAGCTGTCTATCCAGCCCCAGTTGAACTCTACACTCATTCCTCCTCACGCTCGTGCACAGACATCGCCTGCCTCACATGGTATGTATCAAAACAAAAAGTCATTTTCATTGACTGACTGTATTATTTATACATTTATTGATGTATTTAGTGACCGTTTTTATTTGGCTGTTTGTCCTTGGAGCACAAATTAATTTACAAAATAATTACAAATAAAACTATGTCCAATGATACTCAAAAATAATGTGGGAATAAATGTATCTTTTGCACCACATGGCATGGTACATTTCTGGGCTATATAGCAGACCGGCATGGCATCATCACCAAGGCCACGGCTCCTTTTGGGGGAAAGAAACACGCTGTCCCATTAGGAGAGAAACGGGAAAACGCAGAAAAGCTGTTGTGTAGCGGGTTAACTGAGGCTTTCACACAAGATACATGAATATTCACCGACAGTGTGGTAAATCAGTAAATGATGTTGTGACTACTGATGGATACGTTAGCTTAACTAGCTTGAGTGGGAGGCTGCTGCAGTACCGTCATACAGTATAGAAGCATTAGAATGTAGTCTTCAACTAAATCTCAGCCTAACAGTTGACTATTAACAGGTTGATTGTTTACAGACAACACTAAGCCTCACGATACTTGGTGATCCAATCAGATATGTAGCCTAATAGATGTCCAGCCACTGCTTGGGTCATTCATCCACTTGGACGGGGGCAAACTGAAGGCGATCATTCTTAATTTATTAAGGTATTGCGAACGCTCAGGTTCAGGCAAGGTCGCAAAATAATTCTAAGACATGTGTATAAAACAAACATTTGTTATACGAGAGATAAATGCATTCAAACGTGTCAAAATTACAATCAAACACACGTCAAATTGCATTAACATCTATAGGCTCTTCGGTCTTCTATCCCCCCCAAAAGGGGCACTGCCTTGACATTTTGGCAGTATCCATATGTGCCGGTCTGATGTATATGACCCTGACTAAAAACTAAGCTTAACCCCTGTCTGAACTTCAACCCCGACCCATTTTTTAAAACCCAACCCGAAGAGTAGCTTTTGCCCAGCCATTGAATGTCAGTAGACTACTTCTCTCCCTTTCCTGAATATTACCTGAAATAGATTTATATTTACTTTTAGACACATTATAATGACATGACAGGCAGTTAGGTATGATCTCTGAACTATCTACCAAAGTAGTGACTAATTTCTGAGTGTTGGTGATGAGTGTGTTCCCTCTCTCCCCCTGCAGAGGGCAGTGTGTCAGACAGTACCGCCCAGCCCAGCTCAGCACCTGGATCCATCAACAACAGCACCTGAGCATCCATCCCTCTGTCATCCTTTCTTTTTGTCTTCCCCATTTTCCTTTTCTCTCCTCTGCTCTTCTCCCTCTCAACCTTCCTCCCGGCTCCAAACCCTTAAAATAGAAAAAGAAATAACTATACACACCCACATAAACACTCAGCATTGCTATTTTTCCCTGAATTTTAACCATTTCCCCAATAGAAAGCAATTTCTGTGGCTGCTGGCTTCAGGAAGGTGTGGAGTTGTTTTAAGGATATTTAGGTCGCCATGTTTGGGCTTAATATAAGCTGCAGTTCTCAGTCCATAATGGCCCTGTTAGAATAAAGAAACATTACATTGGTTGGGATGTTTGGGAGATGAGGAGGGGGGTGTTGTACATGTTATGTGGATTTTCTGTATTATAATCTACAGTTGACTTTTATCCCTTTTATGTTCATTTTATTTGCATTTTATGTGTGGCCGTGGTGCCATTGAACGGGGTCCTGATTGGCTATGGAGTTGAAAATAAGGCCATATGTTAGGCCTGAATAATATTGACAATCATTCTTAGTGGGGTTAAAAATGTCACACTTGTAGTGTGCATGTTTGATCGTACAACCCCACTGTGTAGACTCGTGGCTTTTCTGTCACTTTCTACCAAGAACTCTACTCAAGTATTGTCAGTTCACTCGGCCCAGTGGTGAACAAATGTGAAGAATTTCTTTTAAATCTCCCAGGTAAGATACCGGATAGAACATATTGGCTGATTTCGGCTCATTTTAGATAAGATGTGGTTTTAAATTTTATTCCAAAGGAGGGCACCACAGCCTGTCTTTACAGTTTCCTTTTGACTATTAGCTCCTCAACTGCCTTTTATGTGAATGAGAGGGAGCAGAGTGCACATTTTTTTAATTTCTTTCAGTATAAGCTTTTCATTGGTTAAGCTGGAAACCATGCGTTTCATGTTAATTCTTCAATTTGCACATCTCCAACAGGAGTAGAGAGGAAGCAAAGGGGGCGAGTTATGTGTACTGTCCGGCTGTTAACGTAACTTATCACAGAGGGAGCCGGTGGTGTGGGGCTCCAGTTGCATCTAAGCCTCAATGATGTCTCACATGTCATAAACACAGTTGCCTAACACTGCAGGGTGAGAAGTCATTAATTATGTCACTTCACGGTGTTAAGTGTCATATCGGCTTGATTATGTTGAAGAATCGGGTGCGGAGGCTTTCACCGTTTCACCTGGCTTGTCATTGTCATTTCAGCTACAGTTGTTGTTGTTGTTTGTGCAGGAGGAGGACTCTGGATGAATTTTTTGTTTGGTTTGTCTGAGAGAACTGTTGAAAACCCTCGTCGCTCCTTCCCAAACAGCCTGCCTGCGACGCTCATATCATGTTGTCCCGTGGTGTTGGTAGGAACTGATCGTGAATGATTTGCTCAGCCTAGCGGTCCACTGTCGGCATGAACCAGTCGTCTTTCTTCCACCACGCAAATGTGCATGTTCAGCCCAAGTTGACCACACTATATTACCTCCACTAATCTCAGTAATAATCAGACCAGAAATGATGCTCAACCCCCTGAAACCCAACAGCTTTTGGAGCCTCCCCTTCCATTCCTTTTTGTCCTCCTCCCTCTGCCTTCTGCTTCCCTCTTTCCTCCTCCTTTTTTTTCACTGCTAAACTGTAAATATCAAGTACCTTTTATTTTATTTTGTTATTTTTATTATTGTTATTATATTGTTGTTCTTGTAATTTTTTTTTCTCTAGTAGACCGGCGCAGCAGCGGCCGGACTGTTTATCCTCAGTCGCAGTCTGTAAATACGATTTCATTTCAGTCCCTGGTTCAGGAGGGGAAAAACAGAACAAAATGTTTCATTTTTATTCTCTCTCCCTCCATTTCTCTCTTCACGACTTTCCCTTTTCGCCCATAAATGTCGTCATAACTGTTTTATTTATTGTATTGTGTTTTTTGGGGGGGGGAAGGGGGAGGGGTATCTTTTCTTTTCCACTTGGGTGGTACATTTGAGGGAGTTTTTTTTTTTTTTTTAAATTCCAAATTTTAGTCCAGCAATGTCACATGCAAAACTATTTCACATCCAAGATACTGTACTGAGATCCAGATGTTGGTGTGTGTGTGCTTTCCAATCAGTGGTCCTGTGTGTATGCAGGTGCACATGCTAGCCAACAGGTGGAACTCCAGTTTTCCAATTAACTTCAATGTGAAGGGAATGTTACAAGCCTCTGGATCTACAGGGTCGTGGTGTTGGGAGGGAGCACGGATCACCCTGTGTGTGTGTGTGTTTGTGTGAGTGTGTGTGTGTCTGGAGGAAAGGGGAAATAATGAATCTGTCCATCGATATGTATCATCTCCTGTGTCCGACCGTCTCTTGTTTTCGCTCACTGTGTGTCGTATGAGTGTAACGGGTTCGTCCCGTTAGTACAGTGTGTATGCTTCATAGCACAGCTGCAGGGAATGTGTGTGTGTTTGTATGTGTGCTGGCAGACCATGGACATTATTCTCAGTACTCCTGACTTTTTTTCTTAAATGAAGAGCTGACTACATGTGCTATTTTAATGTTATTTCCATCTTCTGATCTGTCACACTTTGTTTTTAATTTGCTGTGACCCTGCTCTTTTATCACCCTCGTCTGAGGGTAAACTGTCATTGTTGGGAACAGAACGGTTGGATAAAGGAGATGATGAAGAGGGAGAGGGATGGAGGGAGAGAAACAGTTTTTGTTTGTTGGTATAAATAATTAAACTCATTAATAAAGTGATGAAACTGTTCCTGTCTCACATTCATGATTGAATTATACCTGCTCATGTTTACATGACCACAGTGGGATGATGATATTAAAACAGCATGTTTCATTGACTACTCACTTGTTCTGGGTATCCAAAGACAAAGCTTGTGTTTATATGTTGCATACTCTAGACACTAGATTAATGTTTTTATTCTAATTAACACAGCATTTCTCGGCCCAGGTAGTAATCCAGTAGAGATGCACCAATATGGAATTTCAGGGCCAATAATGATGAGCGATTATCTTATTACTCTTTCAATTTCAAAAATGTGATGAGGACCAAAAAAAAGGCTTACTAGATTTTCAGTTTTTATTTCCATTCTGCTAATCTCAATCTGGTTTCTTCGGTATGAGGGAGAGTTTACCAGCAGGAAAAGAGGTTTTAAGATTCTTTACAGAACTCAAGTAAAAGTACTAAAACATCAAAATCCAATACTAGTACAATTCCTGCATTTAAACACACTTCTTAGTACAACAGAAACAGCAAAATGTCACAAAAGTAAATACTCATTCTGGACATTATAGAACATTATTATCCACTGGCATTCAATTATCGGAACAATACACATTTGTTTTCTTAATTATCCACCAATAATATATTGGCCACCAAAGAAATACATCCACTAACGAGGGCTTTGGTACAAAACAGATACAAATTTAATATCATACGATATCTTTTTTTCACAGTCACAACTGTAAAAGCTCCAAACCCAAATATACATTGTTTATGACTGATTTTGTAAACTAACAAACATAAGTCACAGTATTTATTCCACCTACTAATCACATTCAAACTCTAACTTCAACAAATATTCTGTGAACCAAAATCTTTCTTCAAAAATGATCACACAAAGCAAAATGTCTTTGTAAGAAGAGTTGAGTTCATGTTTATGAATAGAGACCAAGGACGGGGCCTCATACAAGGACAAAGTATTAATTTATGTGGGCTGAACTTGAGGGGCAGGCTTAAAGGTAATCAAGAAGCACCGGGCAGCAAAGGTTCTGCCAGAGCCTATAAATATTTTTATACCGAACACGGAGGAAAGACGAAAGAAGAAAGTTCACAGACACCCTGAGACTTCATTAAATCCTGCTCTTCTTTTACAGCAGTGAACCGCAGGTTCTGGTCTGAATGAAACATTGGAGTCGCTCTGAGACAGAATGTGTGGGAGAGGCTTCAGGCTTCCTCAGTCCTTGTTAAGCAACCATGAAGACATTCAGGCGTGTTTGAGGCGTGTGCCGAAGGGCCTTGAAGTCATGGAGTCAAATGAGACCTGAATTTTATGTGATGCTCAGATATCTTGAAACAAAAGTGAGACTAAGACAAAAAGAGAGATAACAAACACAAACAGTATGAATACCAACAGCATGTTAATTGTCCCTCTGTTCACACGTCTGATATAATCAAACTATGATTTCATCAGTCAAGGTCAAAAACAGTTTCCCTGACATTTTGCATCATCATGGTTTCCATAACAACCGTTCTGATTTCATCACTCTGAAACTGGTCCCTTCCAGAGTTCACTGATCCGCCCGACTCAAAGAAAAGGTTTCATAAAAGCAAACCCTCTGACACGTAGCCGATAAGCAAGTTTGTGCGTTTTTATATTCAGCACAATCGACATTTCTCGGAGGAGAAAGGCCTGAGAAAGCACAAGTAGTCTACACACGAGAGGAACTTTGTTTACGGCTGCACACCTGAGCTGAACATAAAAACTCAATGTCTGTTCTTCTCCTCATCGCACTGTTCTCCATGGTGAAAACAAAGATCAGTCGTTTCCACCCCATCCTTTAGAAGGATTATTACACAACATAATGCTCTTTACTACATGCATCTTCACTTCATTAGCATATTTCATTAATACTGTATTGTGCAGTGGAAGAAGTACTCTTTCTTCTCTGAAGTAAAAATACCACCACCACAGTGTGAAAAACTAAGTTACAAGTCCTGCATTTAAAAAGTGTATAAGTAATATCAGCTACTTAAAATATCAAAAGTATAAGGGGCAAATGGCAAAGATACATATCAGCATTTTTCTTATAGATATGAGGAATCAGACTCTTAAGAAGCCTCATAATCTCGAACCATGATCCTCTTGATAACTCCAGAAATTAGTCTGTTATCAGTTTTTTTTTGTGGAACAAATCCAGCTCACCGACTATAAACTGATAAAGATGGTTAATAATAGACTGACAGTCTGTGAGGCTGTAATTAGATACACTGGTGCTTTAGACTAAATGCTATAATATCAGCATGCTAACTGTGTAGAAATGAGTGGCTTATGATATCTTTTTGTTTGTTATTGTTGTTGTCTACAAGACGGCATAAATACTGATACAGGTTTGTATTTATGAATGATCCCTTCCACTCTGACATTTCATTTCAACCAAAAATAAAAAAAAAAAAACAAATTTAGAAAATTATCCTAAAATTACATTTCATTGGGAATATAATCACCTGATTAATTATTGATGAAAATATATGTTTATACAAAACAGACAGAGATTTATGATGTGGGGAAATATAGGTGTATTGTATCTCTCTACTGTATATCAATGTTCATATTAATGAGGGCTGATAAATTGCAAATTAATCATATTTTTGTCAAGTATTCAATTCTCTTATCAACATGGGAGTGGGCAAATGTGCTTTCTTGTATGTATATATTTATTATTGGAAATCAATTAACAACACAAAACAATGACAAATATTGTCCAGAAACCCTCACAGGTACTGCATTTAGCATAAAAAATATGCTCAAATCATATCGTGGCAAACTGCAGCCCAACAGGCAACAACAGCTGTCAGTGTGTCAGTGTACTGACTTGACTATGACTTGCCCCAAACTGCATGTGATTATCATAAAGTGGGCATGTCTGTAAAGGGGAGAGTCATGGGTACCCATAGAACCCATTTTCATTTATATATATTGAGGTCAGAGGTCGAGGGACCCCTTTGAAAATGGCCAAGCCAGTTTTTCCTCACCAAACTTTAGCGTAAATTTGGAGCGTTATTTAACCTTCTTCATGACACGGTTGGTACTGATGGATTCCTTAGGTTTTCAAGTTTCATATGATACCAGTATCTTCACTCTAGCTTTAAAATTGCGCCCGCTACAACCTCCGAAAGATCGAACAGCGTTAATACGTTAAAGAAATTAGTCGCGTGCGAACAAATTTGCGTTAACGCGTCATTATCTCGTTAACTTTGACAGCCCTGATATTAATATGTCATGTCAAATAGTGTTTGTATGCTCTAATTTTGCCATTAGATAAAATAACATCCTTATTAACCTATTTCCACTGGAGTGCAACAGCATCTGCGCTCACAAGCCTAAAGGTAAAAGGAGGTGTTGACAACACAACAGGAGATGAAGAGGAGGAAAAAGATGAGGAAGGTGCGTGTGTGTGTGTGTGTTTGGGGATGCTGAGGAATCAGCGCCGCTTCACAAGACAGCTCCTCCTCTCCTGGGACCTCAATGAAAAACATGGCTGCTAAGTCGTCATTGTGGTGATGCGATATGTCAAGGTTGAATCATGTTATCCTGCGATGTGTCGGGCAGATTTGCACCGTTTCTGTGGAGCCTGAGTGGCCCCGGCCCCTCTGGCTGAATGCCTGGTCGGCTCTTTAATACCATTTGGAGTCAAGTTAAGCAGTCTGGGGGAGATGCTCATCCTCCCTATCAGCCAATGGGGCACATCGGGGCACTGTGTAATTCTGGGAAATGAGTGGAGTGGGCTAGTCTATACTTTCACTGACCTCTGTATATAATACTTCATGCAGCTGGCTGTGCTCACTGCGGAGGGTAAATCTGATAAGTGTAAGGCTCTAATAGTGTAGATTTAATAAACCTCTGTAGGCATTCAAGCGCAGTTGAAGTCACATGAGGCAGTTATTGCAGTCGCTGTATGACAAAGGTGAAAACAGTCTGCAATTAATCCTCGAAGAGCCGCAGTAACAAACAGACTGTGGTTACATCGCGTGGTAAACATCGTCGTTTATCAGGAGCTGAAACATTCGCCTCAGTACTGAGAGTGCTGTGTGTGTGTGCTGAAGGTTTCAACACTGCATTGTGTTTAATAAATGTAAACTGAGGTTATTAATTCAGGCAACCTGCCAACATCCCTGGTGACAAAAAGGTTTTGATTTCAACACAAGCAGCTTTTGGGTGGTTTTAAGGCACCTTAAAGGTTGTTTAGGATGAAATATTTTATGTGATTGAAGTTTTTTACCATGATTTTATAGTCTCTTTTCTATTTTATTTTGATTATGGGGCATATTTTGTGTTATCTGTCTTGTGTTGTTTGTTTCAAGTTTCTTTATTCGTCATATGCACAACAATTTCAACAAGCAGTTGTTGGCAATTAAAATCTTGGGTCTCATGTACCCTTCAACAATGCTCATTAATAACGTATACATAAAGAAGGAAAATCACACAAATAAAAGCAAAATGACAATCAAAGACATAAAATAGGGCAAGTTAATTTATATGGCTTAAATATTAACATACATAGATATAAAATAAGTAATTTAAATTTGTGGTAGGCAGTATTTCAAATGGATAATCTGAATATAAACAGGATGTAGTATGTATATACATGATGATAAGTAATGAATATACAGTATATACAGAGGTGTAAACACAGATGTAGTATGTATAGAGATGAAAGAATAGTCTGTAACTCATTGTTATTGTGGCCTAAAAAATCTCAAAATGACTCTCAGGCTCTCGTGAATGGACTTTTGCCTGCTCGGGTGTAATATTTGTTCAGCCTCTCTTTGCTCTTCGTCTTCTGCAGCTCATTTTGCAAACATACAAAAGTATATAATTATAACACATTTGATGTATTCAAGATTCCTGCTATTTTAAATAACCACTGTTGATAGTATCTGGTTTTAAACAGGGGAGGGAAAACTCAGACATTAACTGACTGGATCTTGATTTTCTGGTTTGGAACTTCTGTGTCTAAAACTCAAAGTCATCTACAGTGTGTGTTCTGCACTGTAGTTTAACTTTCCTATCCTTGTGTAAACAATCTGCTGGGACTTTGGGCCGTACAGTTAAAACACTGTCTATACCTATTGGCTTTGGCATTTCGGACATATGGGATCCAATTTAAACAATCGACAAGGAAATAAATGTAATAATACTTTATGAACTAACACATTATTTCTTATAAGCATGAAAGCTATTTCTTGGAAATAGTTTACTTAACAGTGTCTTCTCTTGCTTTTCTTGAGCTATCGACTGTATCACACTGTCTTCATTTATGTTTTAGGACCTCTTGTCCATTTTGGCTCAAAATATAGGCTAAGCATTAAAAGTTAATAGACGTGGAAATAATAGTTTGACAAAACACTCCAAACTCAAGGTCCACTTAGTAGCCATTTCTGGACTTTTCAACAGCATCACACAGTCCTCATCAGCGAATAAAGCTTAAGACCTAAAGAGTTATGTCATGTCAGCAGATCTGTCTCCATTGACAACTGCAAACTCCAATCCATGGATGAAGCTAGTAAGTGGACGTTGAGTTGGCAGTGTTTTGCCAAACTAATATTTCTCATAATTAGGATAAGCATAGACAACAACAGCACACACTGCTAAAAGGTATGACTTCAAAATGTTACTTAAAGGTCCCATATTATACTAATTTTCAGGTTCAAACTTGTATTTTGTGTTTCTACTAGAACATGTTTACATGCTGTAATGTTCAAAAAACCCTTTATTAAGTAACCGGCCCATGCCCGGCCAGTTGAGGAGTTTTTTTTTTTTTTT
>CAKAOH010028736.1:0-92559 GCA_916701665.1 Sebastiscus tertius
TTACCTCCTGCCCTGATTCCTGGTGTTCCTTGCGTTTCCCTGGTTTGTGAGTTTTGGTTTTGTCCTCTGTTTGGTTTTCATTGTTGTTTATTTGTTCTATTGTACTTTGTTCCCCTCCCTGCATTTTTGGTTTTTCTTGATGCCCTGCCTTTTTGTTGTTCGGTATATTCAGCTTGTTATAATTAAAGCTCGCTTTTATTTCAACCATCTTTCTGCCTGTCACTCTGCGTTTGGGTTCTCCCCGTTATATTCACCCTACACATGACAATATCAACACATTCTCATCCCAACTCAGACAATCAATACAGACCCCTCGCCGTCACTTTTCAGTCATAGCAAACACATGCTTAATGTTGTGAATTAAACAAAAACACTTGCTTAGGTTTAGGCAACAAAACCATTTAGTTAGGTTTAGGAAAAAACAACATGATTGGTTGGGCTTGGGGCGGCACGATGGTGCAGTGGTTAACACTGTCTCCTCAAGAGGTTCAAACCCGGCTTGGGGCCCTTCTGTGGAGTTTGCCTGTTCTCCCGTGTTAGCCTGGGTTTTCTCCGGGTTTTCTGGTTTCCTCCCACGTCCAAAGACATGCAGATTAGGTTCATTGTTGACCTGTCCAGGGTGTACCCCGCCTTCGCCCAATGTCAGCTAGGATATATAACACCTGAGTCAGCTCCACTCGCTGATGTGAGATGCGGATGATGACTCTGGAAAATTTGATTTTGTCTCACAAACCACAAACCGGATTAGAAAACATTAGTGGATTAGAGTTAGTTGTAGTCTAATAGTACTTTGTATTTAAAGACCTGACAGTCCATTTGAGAGTGATATCATCCTCTGATTATGAGTTGCGGTGTAGTGGTGGTACCCTTTTGTTTACATTTGGATCAGGGATTGCGTGTTTAAGTCCAGCAGACATGGACTGGGTGTTCCCTACTGACGTGATGCACTCCCTGGGGTCTGGCTCAAAGGCCAAACTAAAGTAATGAAATCATTCAGTGTTAAGGATCTTGGCAAATCGAGGGTACCCATATACTCCAAAGATTTACCATTCATTTCTCTTGGAAAACATGGGAGTGGGGAACAACAGAGTGAAAAAAAGAGAGAGTGGGAGGTGAGGGAGAGCTCTGTCCAATGGAGCCAGGGTAAGAATTTATGGTCAGGAAGAGCGATGAATGTGTAATTTACGGTGCATACTCTACCATTCCCCCTGCCCTCCCTTTTGGTAATGAGAAACGGCTGTTTTGTTGTACGGCCAGGGCATGGTATACCCCCTCCCTTCTGGCTATGACACACCATTAGTTTTTATTTCTGTCTCTGCTTTTACGACCCCTGCCCAGGCGCCAGCATTTGGCCGGTGATCGGGACCATCACACCATCTAAGCTCTTCCACCTCCCAAAATGGCCTCCTGTATAGCCGGAGGAAGACCACACCATAACTACTGAGGGCTTTCCACTGGAGATAGATAGCATCATACTCCCAGCAGACCTTTTGCCTCTTGGGTCTATTATTATTTTATTGGTTATGTAATTGTACTATTGGTTAAATAATTGTTGACATAGGAGAACATGATGAAACTTCAACAATGAAATCTAACTGGGCAAAAACACGAGTGCTCAGACAGGCTGTAAACAAGTTTTTCCAGATTATCTAACCAACTTTTTTAGAGGTGAAAGTGAGGCAAGTGAGTGCACCTGAAATGTTGGTAATAATCCCTCATTGCACAGGAAAACCATGTATGCACAGACCAGTTACAGCAGTTTAATTTCATTGCAATTTATTTTAATTTTTACTGTATTTATGTATTTTAAATCATGTTTTTTGTTGATGCTGTATTGTTTTCCACACTAGGCCTATATGGTGAAGCCAAAGACAAGTCTGGCTAACCTGGGGGTAAAACCTGCATGATTGCGGCCTTTGGTTTTTTGCACCATTTGGACTCGCCAACTTTTCAGATCTCAGCTGTTAAAGGAACAGTGTGTAACAATTAGGGGGATCTATTGGCAGAAATGGAATATATATTAATAAGTATGTTTTCTTTAGTGTAAAATGAAAATGAAAACTAGAAGTGCACTTGAAGAGCGCAGATCTCCGCCAAGGCAGGTTTCATGTATGTCGCTGCCCTGTAACCTAACCCCTAGATACCGCAGATCCTACACACTGTTCCTTTAAAGGGCACATATTGTGCTTATTTCAGGTTCATACTTGTATTTGGGGTTTCTACTAGAACATGTTTATATGCTTTAATGTTCAATAAAACGCTTTATTTTTCTCATGCTGTCTACCTGAATATACCTGTATTCACCCTCATCTGAAACGCTCCGTTTTAGCACCAGTCTCTTTAAGCCTGCCTCCCGAAAAAGCTCAGTCTGCTCTGATTGGTCAGCATTTTCCCAGTCTTCCGAATTTGCACTGTTGCCGTCTCCGCGGCTTTGCAACGTCACAGCAGCCGGAAACTCACTGGATGTGTCAGCTACACAGAGTTTAGCGGCACTTACCTGTGACTGTATAGTTGTGACATCGCAAATTTACGGAAGTCCTGATGATTCGTTTTAGTTCGGATTATTCATATTCAGTTTTTGAATATGGGTTGTGTGCATTTCTCCATGGATTGAGTGTTTTGATACTTTCACAGTATTGCACATACGCCTGCTTTATAATCAAAGATGACATGGATATCTCATTTCTACAACATGGGACCTTTAACATAGCAAGTGCAATGTTACGGTAACCGACAGAAATAATGTGTAAAAATATGAAACTATAACCCAAATTGTAAAACAGAATTATCCACAACATAGTGAAGTCTTTATAAGAATGTGTCCTTATGTGTAAAACGTGTCATACATGAATACATACTGTATCTGTAGCACTGGTATAGACTGGGGAGAACTTTGGATGAAGAAATGCTGGATCAATTTCAGACAAAATCATGAAAACCACTCTAACTGAAATCAAACAAACTAATAGCACAATCAGTGTATGACTGAAGTTTCCATCAGCTTCATCTGAACTTTATTTAGGCTTTCACAGAATAAGCTATATATGATGATTCTAATACTTCTTATGTTTGATGATAAACACAGTTTGACATATTCAACATCACAATCCATAGTATGAATGAATAATGTAGCGTGTAACACTTCTCCTGAAACTAATAACTTGTGTAAAGCGAACAGACCCATGGAAAACATTCTCCGTATCTGTAATGAAGCTTTTGGAGTATAAACGTGTAAAATGCTATGATTGTTCTGTAACTTGAGCAGTAGGAAACATTATAGTTGTGCAAAATCTTCAGACCCTGTTGCAAACAGACGTGGTTACTGAGCAGCTGATGATTTGATGGCTTATATGATAATCGGTGGCTTGTAGTTACTGCATATTCGATATATCACTGTGCATTTACATTTCCTTCCTCTTGTTTTCCAGAACCTATTCCTTCAATCTATGAGACCAATATTAACACACATGTGCAAACGTAAACGCACATGTACAAACGACCATTGACAAACAACTGGATTCCGTGCAGAAAATGCATACAAAGTACACTCAGACTTTAGGTAGAGACGCACACACGCGCACACACACGTTTGCATGCACAAAGGCACGCACATGCAACCTTGTACACATGCAAATACTTGTGTTTTTACTCCTCGTTTTCTGTGCAGAGCTATACACCAACATTTAATTCGGAACAAACAACTACGCTATCACATGGCAAGAGTTTGTGTCAAGACACCGGAGAAGGATATGAGCCAGTAATCCTCCAACATCTTCTCTTAAGCTTCTTTTGTAACAGATTCCCTCCTCGAAATAACACACTGTACAGAAGAACTTCTGTCCTCAATGACCACAAATGATTTCCAGTGCCTTTCTTTTTTAGTTTCATCTCACAATAGGAAATAAAGGTACAAAGATTTAATGTTATTCATTGTCTTTAACATCACGCACAGCGGCTGTTGAGGAAATCCATCCGCCGCTTCTCACAAACACAAATGAAGAACAGATTGTGATTAAAATCGGACTGGAACAAAATACATCACAGACCAGAGGAGACCCCTTCATTCATTATCAGGCTTCCAGCTTGAATGCTGCATTTGAATCACAGGAATATGTTCTCAGTTCAAGACGTGACATAGTGCCGGGTTCATAACACGAACCACGTCGAACCGCAATCCTCAACGAGTCCAACAGTGATCCCTCACGGTGGAATGAAACTCAACAAGTCTTTCTGGACACACCGCTAAGAAACCAGTATCTTCCAGATAATGTTCATCTATTCAAAAAGCTCAGAAGCTTTTTGCATCGCAGCAATTCTCCAGTTCTCTTTGCATCGTCTACAATGCATAGCAGCATTAATCCATCCCTTCATCACTTTGACCTTTTGTCTATTGGCTGGTGCCGCTGGGTGAGGCATTGTCTCTGTTTCTCTCTCGGGCCCCATCCAGCAGGCGATGGAGTTTAGCTGACAGAGCTGGTTGTGATGCTGGGAGCAGTGGTGGTCCTGCTCTGGCCTTTTCGCCTCTTCCCTCCTCCTCCTCCTCCTCCACCTCCTCCTCCTCCACCTCCACCCCCTCCTCCACGGCTGTCTCGTCCTCGCCCGCGTGCGTTCTCCCTCTCCCTCCTGTTTGGATCATCTTGTCGGTCTCCCTTACTCTTCCTCTCTGAAATGACAATACATAGAAAATATTATTTACAGTACATACCATTTCTCAAATAAACTCCAGTGAGATATCTGTCATCATCGGATGTTGTATGTAGAAGCGCCTCTGCTTGGCTAAACAAAATTAAAAACATGGATTCCTGAGGGATGAGAGGGGATGATAACGGATGTTGCAGGATTTGCGGTTGTGGTTGTGTGGTTTTTATTACAGGCAAAACAAGCATAAAGCATGCAAATCCAGACCAGAATTATTCATAAATGCCATCAAAGTGCTATGTTTAGCCACGCTGACAGGATAAGTACAGCAGCGACCTGTGTGCCACATGAGATCAACAAATGATAATCAAACCCAATAGGATAAATTAATACAGCTAAACATTTGGAAGCCAGTTGTTTGTAGCTACGTTAATTATCGGTTCACCACTGTGGACTGAAATACCTCAAAACTGTTGGATAAACTGCCATCAATTTTTGCACCGACATTCATGTCATCCGGAGGTCGTATCTAATCATCATCATTGTCCTGTTGCTCTACCATGAGTTCCACATTCGTGTTTTTTAGTGAAATATCTTGGCAATTATTGGATGGATTGCCTGGAAAGTTGATACAGACTTTCCCATTCCCCCCAGGATTAATTGTATTGTGTTTCCAATGCTTTCATTTATGACCAAATACCTGACACACTAATGACATTCCCTTCAGCCTCAGCTGTACTTTGTGTTTAGTGCTTATTGGAAGATTTCATCGTGCTGACCATAGACTGTATAGATGGACAACGCATCTCCACTTCCTCCCACTGTACAAAAGTGAAGCCAAAATAAACCCCGGATACAGGAGCTGCCATCTTGAGATTTTAATGTCATTTGGAGCCAAAGTCTGCGCAGTAGTGATCGAGGGTCTGGAGCCGCGGTATCGAAGTCCCACCCACACACCCGCCCGAGCCAATCACGAGCTGAACAGGGCCTCAGCTTGCTCGTGTGAGCCACCTAGCTTTTACGTTACGTTAATCACGGTAGCTGTTTAGCTAGAAAGACACACAACTAACCATAATATCTCTAAATACATTTATGATCAAATTGGCATATATTTTATTACACAGACGTGACAGTTATGGAAAGTTAAAGTTACATCTGCTCTCTCATACAATTCCCGAGCCTCTGGCTCACAGCTGCCAATCATGACGTCTCACCCCCTTTTATAGCATCAATTAACTAATTGAAACCAAACTTATCAGAAAAATTAACATTAACTTAACACTTACATCAGTGTGATAAAAACTACTGAAAATGACAGTAACCATGACATGTACTTAGACTTTTTAATTGGTCCATGTCCCACCCACTAAATTTGGGGGGGTGGGATTTATGAGCTATACTGCAGCCAGCCACCAGGGGGCGATCGAGATGTTTTGGCTTCACTTTTGGGGAGCTGTCATGTCATCCACCTTTATGTACAGTCTAAGGTGCTGACATGCCAAATTAATATAGTAATATATATATATATATATAGTAATATTTAACCCTATACCTGTTAAACATCAGAATATTAGCATTTTCACAGTGAATGCTATAGCATACTGATATTAGCATTTAGCTCAAAGTACCACTGTGTCTAAGGAGAGCCTCACAGAGCCGCTAGTGCGACTGTAGACTTTTAATTTCTATGTCAACAGCTACTCACTTCTTTGTCCCACACACATACTATATGACTCCCTCCATCTCCTCTCTGCTGGTACTCTTGCGCTAGGATCCACACCTGTCACACATTTAAGAGTATAATTGCTCTCTAAATACCAACATCCATCACGGTGTGGTTAATGTCCATACGTAACCCATCCAGCAGGGGAAAGAGCTTCTGCTGCTGATTTTAAAATGAAGCACACAGACTGTAAGAGCACTCACGACACTTAAGTGACTCAATTTTCTGTCACATAAATCACTTAAAAGGACCCATTAATGGCCCGTAAGGACCTGAAGAGCTGTGGCAAAGTGGAAATGGACATTGTGTCTGGTGTCAGACGGCTATTGTTTAGGCAGCACTCGAAAAAGTATTCGGTTTTGTATATGTGAGGGAGTGTAGTTGTGCTGGAGGATGTTTGTTATGAACTTGTGCGTTGAGAGTCTCTGCACATCCTGGAAACTGAGTGAACACGTGCCAACGGCTGGACAGTGTTCACTACGCAGTTGACAAGAGCAGGGCTTATGGCGCCACCATGTTTGTCTACTGCTGTGCAGTAATAACTGACGGTCTGTGTTTATTTCTCTACCAGTATTTTGAAACTTGTCGTACAAACAGTTATGATTCCTCGGTTTAAGCGCAGAGTAGAAAAACAAAAAGTCCAAAGGTGCAATGATCTCAAATTTCACCCAAAACGTGTTTATACATAGCCAGTGAAAATCATTTGAGGGTGATGGAGTAGATTCAGTGTAGCTGAATGTGGACAGACACAATGGCTTTACTGTCAAATGAAAACCAAGGCTCAGTCCCACACAGTAGTGCACAAACAGGGATTACTTTTTCAAGGGCCATAAGTGCCCAAATCATGAAAACAATACTGGTGACGTCATTTGGTGAGTTGACTCAAATCATACAAGAAGGTTTTTTGTCCGGCATGTTCAGCAGTTATGTGTTGTCTTGAATTAAAGCCGCAGTAGGTAGAATTGGAGCAAATATGATTCAAAAAAGTTATTTTTATATAACGGTCACTATATGGATATAGTAGTAATCTGAAAAAAAATCATGTGTCTCTGTGTCCTCCGTTGCTCCTAATGGCATCTGCAAGATTTCACAGACCGGAGGAAAACAACCAATCAGAGTCGAGCTGGAGCCATGCCGTCTCTGAGCAGCTGTCAATCACTCGCAAACTCCAATCAAATGGCAGCGCTGATCAAATATGAATCAATATTCTGTAATGCCTATTTCTTGCCTCAAATGTTTTCAGAAACATCTTGTAGTGTACTGTTTAGCTGTAAAATGAGAGTTTGCTCCGGCTGGTGGGCGGTGCTTGGTATTTCCTCAACTGAGGATATTTCTGAAAACATTTGAGGCGAGAAATAGGCATTACAGTAACAGAATATTGCTTCATATTTGATCAGCACTGCTTAGTTTGACCGTTTGATCGGAGTTTGCGAGTGATCGACAGCTGCCTACATTGAATGAAGAGCCAATAGGAACGCTCTCTCTCTGAAATTACCTGTGATTGGTCAAAGTCTCCCGTCACAGGCTAGATTTTTTTAGCCATGAGGAGGGGCAGAAGTCTAGTTTTCTCTCAGAACACTTGAATTACAATATGCTGAAAGGTTATTATGGAGTTTTTGCCCAATGATTGCCAAAAATATTCTGCCTACTGCAGGTTTAATAAACCTATTTCCGAGCTTTTAAGGCCACCATTCAAACAAGCACTTAATATTAAGCTGTAATAGTTTCAATTTCTATCAATGAGGCACAATGAACGAGAGTGAAGCACGAGTAAAGAGTCCTCACACACACTCTGCAGCGTCTGAGCTGATGTGCTCACTGTGTAAGGACTTAATTACTCCTCTAACAAATCACTAATGGAGCCAAGAGAGGGGGACTCCATCGGTTTATGACAGCCCTGATTGTACCTCCTCTCCATCCAAGCTAAACAATTTTGCCTGACAAATGCAATAACACATCCAGAAAACTCTGTTTTCGCGTGAGACCCTTTTGCGGAGCTTCAGGAAAAGGGGGAAAAAATTTGCAGCCAAATCAACAGAAAGCGTGAGTTCTGCAGACCACTAAATCACTAATGTTATACAACGTCTGCCCCCTGTGTTTTATATAGCCAGCCTGCCAGCCAACTCTCCCACAGATGAATCCACAGCTGCACTCTTTTTTTTTTCTTCTTGTTGCAGAGTGGGTTTACCCACATGAACTGGTTCACCGGAGTCATGGTACCATCACCCATGAATTACCTCACAGAGGAACATTCAACCCTGTGCACTCTGGCAGTAGGATGTGTCTTATTTTCATACAAAAGTTGCAGAATAGAGGAAAAACAGGACTAAAAAATCTCCTGAACATCAACAGTTTCACAATCCACAAAACTTCTATGACTCATCACTCCTCACATGACATCCTTGCCTTTTTCTGATATGACCCACCTTTGTTTAGAAGTTTAGACGTCTTTTCATAGGGCAGTTTATAATATTTCACTGTTAATTATTCGTCTGAACCAAAGGCCAACATTCTTTCCAGGATGCAGGCGTCAAACAGAGTAAATTTGCCTCTCATTTCTCAAATTGCGCTGTCACAGCCTGTCCGACGAAGATCTCGCTCACCCACTGAGCAATTACAAGCCACGCCAGCCTCCTTCCCTCTAGACGTGACCACAGATCTATATGGGACGATGTCAGATCACGTTCTATTCTTTAGACCTCGCAGCCCTATAGGAAGATGGTGCTTGAATATGCAAGCCTTTCCTACATGTTTATTCACATATATCCAGGCATACCATCTGTTACATGTTGCAACATCTGTACAGTTGCCAACACTGTGCAAATATAGTTGCGTAATGTGGCTGCTGTGCCCGAAATCCCCTAAGCGTGCCACCGTCCAATAAAGGCTCTAAATACCGCTCGTTAACAATTCTCTCAGTCCTTGTAAATGACTGTAGGTTTACAACTTCGGGTAAAATTGGCACATTATGCAAAATAGATTAGTATATGGTGACATTAGAGACATTTTCATTAGCAAGAAAATAAACTCTATAGCTTCAATAAACAGTGTTGAAACAACAACTCCCTCTTATTTCTACGTTTTGTAAGGTTTATCATCCCAAAATCACTGCGGGTAAATATTTCCTCACTACTAAGTACAAAATGTTTGAAAGCAAATTGTTTTTGTAGCTCTTTTTCATCCAATAAACTCTGGACCACTTGGCCGGATCTGTCATTTATTAGCTGTGATTGAGGCCAAGAGCGCCTAATAAGCTGTTATGAAATACAGTGATGGCCATTGACTGGTGAGAATGACTGTTAACCTGCTGGAGAGCAAGCTGCTGTGTGGATGATAAGAGCCCAAGCAAACATGTCACGGCCGTGTAAACCTCACGCTTCAATGGTCGTCTGAACAAATAGCTCTTTCGAGCTCTGATCCCTGTCCAGCTTCGCAGTGTATAATGCCCGCCCTTCATCTGCTTGGCTCGTAGATGGTGTTTATTGTTTACATGCTGAGAAGTCAGGAGATTCTGTATCCTTCTGTGAGCGCAGCCAAACCAAACCCAATCAACATACTGCGGGTCACAGACACGAACGCAGGCCTTCGGATGTTGAGTAATGGTTCCATCCATCAGTCATCGTATTAACCGGTGGAGGCATTTTATGAAGTACATGGACTTTATTGCTTGTTCATCTGTAATGTGAGTGTCACCTGATTTTATTAGCTCTACTTTCAATGCGTTCTCATCCCAACTCGTCATACAGGCTTTGTCAGCCCCCTCGACATCACTCTTTTCAGTCACATGTGCTTAATGTTGACAAGTAAACAAAAACACTTGCTTAGGTTCAGGCAATAAAACCACTATTAAGTTTAGGAAAACGAACAGCGGTCTCCTAAATGAAACACTTGTGTTTGTTGGACCCATTCACCTCCTCTCCTGCCCTTCCAGTGTGTCTCTTTCTGCTCATAAACGCTACAGCACCACACTCCCTTTGCACTTTCCCTGAGCGTTTATATTGACGCAGATGGGTTTATATTGTAGTTAATGGAAAGGCACGGTGCATCTCTTACCGACTCTAAAGTGTGCCCAAAGCGTCGGCCTCTTGTAATCAGAACGGGCTGGTACATTTTAATTAGAAGTCCTCACTACATGCCATTCCCTCCTCAATGTATCTGTTTTCTGCACTACACTGTACAGTACGTGTATTTGCGTTTACCTCTCACACAGGGCGTCTTGGTCACGACGCACTTCCTCCTCTCTGTCTGTGGAGCGCAGGCCTGCGAGGGCACAAAGGCCGGGGAGGTGTCTGGACTGTGGACCTGCAGAAGGGGCACGCGAACCCGAGACTGCGAGCCTTTCTTAAATCCACATGTTTTGTTCTTCTTCGTACAGGAACCCCATTGGCTCCACTCGCCCAGTTCGCACTCTGCAGGACGCTGACCTGGGTGAAAAAAATGCGTGAGTGAATGCTCCACAGCTCCAACATCTCACATTTGTTTCACAGCCCTCACGTCTGCTTTTCACAGCTCAGCAGTTTTAGCTCAGAATAATGGCTTTAAGTAATTCCAAATCTGAAAGCAATTTGATTTCTTCTGTTTTTTGACCTGATAAGGACAGATTGAGAGGATTGCTATGAACCTGAAAATGTACCAAAGCATATGGCTATTAAGCATACAGCGCTCACAACAAAGGCTATGTTTATCTATACTCTTACTTATGATATTCTAATTACTTTCAACAACAACAAAATGAAAAGAACAAGAACAGAAAGGAAAATTAAAGAGCTTTTATCTCTTTATTTTTCAAGAGTTCACTTCCACTTTTCCAGGCCAGACAATTGAACATAGTCTGCTGTTCAGATGAAGTGATAATAAAGATTGAGTCAACATGTGACTCACACCTGTGAGCTGCTTCAGTAAGTGAAAGACCCTGAAATAATACAGTGTGGTTCATTACAGGAGAATTAAAGGGACAGTGTGTAGGATTTGGTGGCATCTATCGGTGAGATTGCAGATTGCAACCAACTGAATACCTCTCAGCTCAAACCTCCCTTTCCAAGCATGTCAGAGAACTACGGAAGCATTCAGGTAACGTAGAAATGTGAAAGGCTCTCTCAGGAGCCATTGTTTGTTTTGTCCATTCTGGGCTACTGTAAAAACATGGAGGAGCAACAAGGTGAAGGCCGCATTCTAAGGCCCTGTCTACACGTATCCAGATATTTTTAAAAAACGGATATTTTCATCTACGTTTTGGCCTCTCGTCCACACGCAAACAGAGTTTTGGGTCACAAAAACGGATATTTTTGAAAACTTTGGTTACTTTGTATCTGTGTGGACGTGTAAAATGGAGCATTTGGGAAACGGTGACGTCCTCTCCTCATTTCGCGCATGCCCACTGTTGCTTTGTGTAATGAGCATGGGGCAGAAACAATAACAAAGATGGCGGACTACCGGCTTTTTTACGTTTTGTTAGCACTGCTCGGACTATTTACTACTTTACATTTGAAAAATGTTACAGTCACAGGAGGCCAAAGCAGGGAACACATTAAACATGTTGAGACTGAGTGGTGATTGAATGTGCTTTTGGATGATTGAAGGAGAGGTTTGGAGCTATGGACATAAACCTGAATGACCTCCCTTTCATCATATTTGCATGTAAAGAGACGCAGAGTGATGACATCATCATGCAGTTTGACCAGGAATCCCAGCCCCCACCACCAACAATAACTGTTATCCAACTGACTGTAATGAAGCCGAAGGAAAGGGAGTGAGAAGGGTGGTAACTTGTGATCTCACTTGTGGTGACATGTAAATATTGGCGAGTGTTTAAAGTCATTTTTACGTTTGAGTGTGGACAGAGATATTTTGTAAAATGAAGTTTGTGTGGACAGATTTTTTTTTTTCAAACGGAGGGGAAAATATCCATTTTTAAAAATATCTCTATACGTGTAGACAGGGCCTAAGCTAACAAAAACAGTGATTCTTAGTTTCAGATGATTATACACTAATGAAAACATAGTTATGAATATTATATTCCATTTCTGAGATCCCAACAATGTTACACACTGTTCCTTTAAGAGATGCTATGGCTAAAGTTTTGAAATTGGTAAACAGTTAAAAGGTCAAAGGTCACTCACCGACACACTCCATGGTCTCATTGACGGTGCGCTGGCCTGGAGGGCAGCTGACATAACATCGCCCACTGTGTGAATACAAGCCCTCCTTACATTTTGTGCAAAAATTGCGATTGAAACACGCTTCACAATTGTCTATTTTACATTCTGAAAGACAAAAAGAGAGGATCAAATGAAAGGAGCAAATCAGTTTAAGTCACATTGTGTCTGCTGATGCTGATGTGTTTACTTCTAGCTTCAGATTCTTTATCTTCTAGAGAATGAACACAGAAAATATCTCTATGCTTTTAATGGAAATATTCATTTCTGGCTGAAAAACAGCAAATGGTTCTCTAGAGACAGGACAAGAGGAACTTATGTTGTATTTCCTCTGAGAGATTTATTAGTGATTAAACAACACAGGGTCTATTTAGGGGGAGTCACTCTTCTCTTAAAAACACATGCAACACAGGCCTTGTTCTTTTGGAAAGTGTGTGCGTTTGAATGAGTACAGCCAGGAGTGTATTACTTTAGTGGGTTTCTCAAGAGTTTCTTCACACCTCAGACTCATTAAAATCTCCAGCCAAAGAAACAACATTTCAAAATTTGGATAGTTACAAACACAGGAAGGTAAAAACCTTAAAAGACCCCAAAACGCTTTAGCCTCATCTTGAAAGGCACATCATTATTCTCATGAAAAACAGTAGAAAAAGTTGGAAATCTGCAAATTCCTGTCAATACTTCTAAATGGGAATTGTATGCAGACCTAGACTGTATTCACATTGTTCACATTCACAACAGTGTCTTCTCTGCAGCTGGTCCGATGCCAAGGTCAGAAATGACCTAACAAGTTCCTGCCTCCTGCTCCCAATTACTATTTTTAAGCCCTTGACAGCTAAATTTGACAGTACTGACGTTTGTAGCCCATAATATAAGACAAATGTTGCTAACAAGACATTTTGGGATGACATGTATAAAGTCAGATGATTGGATAATAACCCAGGTTAGCCACTGAGGGCCTCCAAAAAGAATTTTCCCTCTCTGCAACAAACCAGGACGTTGGAAGAATGCTGTTACACATTGCATTTGTTGCAAATGATCCAATATTTTGATAAAAGTGGAAAAATGTCCAACAATAATAATAATTTGAAATGTGTCATCTGCACTCATGCATCAAACTCACAAGGAAAATAAGATAAATGTCTCAATATAATTCATTTATATGAATAAGATACTGATTATGTTGTCTATCTCTCAGTATACGGGCTGTAAAACACAGGGCTCAAACAAGAAAGTACAGTACCATCATTACAGTGTGACAGCTGGAGCACAAAATTACAGCTCCTATTTTCGAAATCTCTAAATCTGAAATATTACATCACCATAACCAGAGAGTTTTATCTACTTTGGGGCAGATATGGGGACTCGAGTCGAGAGAAAGACCACATTAATTAGGCTTTTAAAGGTTCTCTATTCAATATCCAGACGATTAATATAGCATCAAACAACTATTTGCTATGTAAAGTATAGAAAATAGTAAATATAGAGGAGTAATGTCTACCTGAGTAGAGAATGAAGTCACTCTCCCTCTGTGTGTGTTGAAATGCAAGCTTCTCTGTGCTTTGTTGACATAGCCGGGCCGGCCGTGCATGCCTTTTAGTGCATGTTCGTGCATATGCGTTTGCCCGAACTGCTTAGCTGACAGCCGCTGCTCTGCACTGAGCTCATACAGCGGTTACAGCTGATAACGGCGTCCCGACCAATGGCGCCATCATAGAAACATAACACCCACCCTCCGGTTCCCCCCCCAGGTAACACGGTTAACTCTGTCAGCACTGTTGCTGTTGTTTTCACTGTTAGTGCTGTTAAGACCGCTGGCTGCGAGCCTCCAGCTCAGCCATCGCCATGTTGAAGCAATAGAAATGCTTGAATTTTTTATTTATCATCTTTAACGTCGGCTACAGGCGGTTACAGGTCTATTGTTGACCACATAACGTTACAAGCTTATTAGGTTAACATTACACTGGGTTTGAGAGGCTACAGGGATGTGTATATTTACAGTAAGCTGTCATTAGTTGGAGACAGCGCCTGAAGTGGTACTGAGCACCGGTACTACTGAGTCGTGGTTACACCCGTGAGATACAGCTGAGACACCTGCATAGATTAAAATTAGATTTTCAAATGTTGCTGCTAATGCACAGTTATTAGCTAGCTGCAGTACAAATGACTCTGATGCATTGCAATAGCCTATTTAAAGTGATTATATAGCCTACCAAACAACTAATCAATGCTGATACTGTGCGCTAATAGATAAAGGAGCGATGATAATACAGAAGCCTACATGCTTTGACTTCCTTAGCTATAGCTATACAGTGTTCTGTGCGGACCAGATGGCATGCATCAAGATGAACGCTCATTACAACCATAAGAGACTTTGACTTGGACTTGTAAAAAATGACTTGTGAGTATCTCTGCTTTGTGATTACGTAATCCTGAGAGAAAATATGATTTAGCACATCTGACAGGTATTATGTGATGCAGGAATAGGCAGTCAAGAAAAACATCTTTAAAGAGAAGAATAGCCTGCATTTTTCTTCCTGTAGCAGAAAATCACAACAGGCTGGTAGGCATGGTAGCTGCCCACTAAAAACCTACAACTAACTTGAAGTCATGAATATTATTAAGGTTTGATCATTTGAGATCATTATTGAGGTAATAAAAGTTTGACTGTGCAAAGAAAGTTCATTTTAGACCTGCTCACAATCAAATAAACCTTCAGAGAATATACAGACTGTTTAATGCAGTTAGTATAAGGGTGTATCAGAATGAAATATGTGTAAAAGTGAAAGCATAACAAACAGATTGAGACTTGGCATGAGCTTTGCACACGAGGTCCAAATAAAAAAACACAGACATCCTCTCAAAAACAGACAAACAACAATGCATTTGAGATGTTTTCCTTGGGATTTTGTTCCGATCCTATTTTCTGCCCACACGCAAGGGGAAACAGACTGAGGTGCTGGCACTCATCGGCTAAAAATACGGGACCGGTGCCACCAGAACCAACTAAGAAAGTTTATTACTGTGCAAGCATGGCCACCCTTTCACCCAACTTCTAAATGAGCCAAACCTGCCTAAAGATTCTACTGACTTTCCTCCAATTCAGCAAATACTTTGCTGGATTTGGTGGCTATTTCTGTGCTCTTTTCCACACGGATAAGTAGCAGCAACAGAAGGATTTCATTAAGTGGTCATTCTTATTCGCTCACAAGCATTGAAAAATAGTAGCACATATTGGTTCAAAAGAGGAGGCAGCATGAGAGTAAAGGGTGTGGTAAATGGTAGGATTTCTGTATTCACATTTTAGGTCTTTGTTAAACACACAAAGTGGTGTGGAAATATACAAATAAGATACACAAGATGAAAAAACTAGCAGGGTATCCCTCTACTCCTCCAAATACCCCCATATTGTACACAAACAGGAGATGATGAGCCAAAGACAAACAGATCGTTTACACTTCTGCGGGCTTGATTCAACATCAGCTGTGTGGATTTTTACAGAGTGGGCTGTTGCCAGCGAGTTAGCTTCGACCCTGTGTGTATTTGGAAGTTTACAGATGTGAATCTACATGATGGTCAAAAGTTTACAACACAAAGCAAGAACTCACGGGTGCATCTGTTGTTCCCTTCTGGGTTCCTCATGCCAAAGTATCCCACGGGGCAGGAGGCGAGGCACACGCCTATCTGACGGATGTCATTGCGCTCCAGGAAGATGAAGAGCTTGGGCCTGCATTTAATGCAGCCGTTATACTCAGAGCATCTTTCACAGCCTTTGGGGCAAGATGGTGGCAGCTCAGTACTAACTGTGGAAACATAATAAACAGACAGAAAGGTGCAGTCAGGTTAAAGGACCAGTGTGTAACAATTAGGCAGAAATGGAATATAGTATTTATAAGTGTTTTCTTTAGTGTATAATCACCTGAAAATAAGAGTCATTGTGTTTTTGTTACCTTAGAATGAGCCATTTATATCTACATAAGGAGTGGGTCGCCTCTCGACGGAGTCTGCCATGTTTCAACAGTAGCCCAGAACGGACAAACCAAACACTTAACTTTTCCTGTTTGGGTCGGAGTCGATAATGCTACTCACTCCCATTGCCGCCGCTCTCTCTCTCTTGCTTCACAACTCACTTACCTCCTACACAAACACTCTAAGCACTCTACTCTTACAACAACCGGCTCTAGAGAGGGCCGTTTGGGTTTTTGCGTCTGTCACCGCAGAAATTCTACACGCTTGGCACACGGGAGAAGTTGTAATCTGCAACCTCACCGCTTAGATACCGCCAGATCCAACACACTGCTCCTTTAAAGGAATACTTCACTCCCAAAATGACCATTTGTATATCAATTACTCACCCCATTTTACCTTGAATTCTTGAAGAAAACTTAGTTTTTCTCACATGCCTCCAAGGTGAATGGAGCATACCAAAATGGAGTAAATCCTTGATGGATTGAAGTAAATGGGGGTCGCGTTTAACAACAGCAAAACTATATCAAAATATCTTTTTACAAACTCTCACACAACTCGTGCAGTATAATAAGTCTCATTTATCCAGTTGTATGCTCACTACTTCCCAAACACATGCATTTTTGCTAAAACCTTACAATAATTCCGCATGAACAGTCTCATGCTTGCACTCGTAAATCAAAAATATATGAGTAGTGGTGGGGGTGAAGTATTCCTTTTAAAGGGACAGTGTGCAACATTAATGGGGATCTATTGGCAGAAGTGGAATATAATATTCATAAGTATGTTTTCTCTAGTGTAATAACCTGAAAATACGAATCATTGTGTTTTTGTTACCTTAGAATGAGCCATTTATATCTACACACAGAGAGGGTCCTCTCCACGGAGCCGGACGCCATGTTTCTACAGTAGCCCAGAACGGACAAACCAAACCTGCAACCTCACCACTAGATACTGCCAGATCCTACACACTGCACCTTTAAGGTAGGAAACAGAACAGCATGGTGTACTATCAAATTATTATTATTATTTCCAGTCATAAATTTTAACAAGGAAATAAAAGGGGCACTTGTCAACATTCTGCCTAGGAGAACATCAGGGAACTTTAATATTTTGCTGGCATCTCCACGGATCCAGCCATAAACCTCCCAGCGCTTTATCACTTCAACAAGCACGGGTTAATGCTCGCAGCTTAATCTAACCGGGGGCCACGCCAAACATCTTTGTTTGAACAGTTACTCACTGTTTACTTCAAACTGCTTGCCGGAGATCCTTAACAGATTTTCATTTGGAGAAACCGGGGTAATTGGGGCTGACAGCCGAGCAAGAGCCAGTCAAAATCAGGCAACTAACATCATACATGGCCTCTACTGGGGTCAGTCAGAAATTATCTGGGCATCAGAAACCGCAGTGGTGATGGACATAGCCAAGAGTGAAATGGCACGTATCCCCCTGTTCTAACTCTGCAGAAGCATTTACTTCACCTCTTTGTAATCCCACACTCAGACATTAGTCAGATCCCCTCATCTTCTGAAAAGGCACAACCGGTGTATCACCGGTTATGATACACGCAAGGAATCTAAATCATTTCTAGGAAAAAAAAAGTGTGTCAAAGTGCACATCCTTTTTCTAGGAGCCATTCAGAGACAAAACCACAGTCAACGGAGTTGATTTACATTCCTGTACTGTATCAGCTCTAAATATACGTACTCTCACACAGCCATCCATCTGCCGTCCTGCCTCCCAGAGATAAGTCGGACGGTAAAAGCGTTAAAAGGGTTCTCCCATGAACAGATTACACCATGCGTGTGAGTCACGGTAACCTCAAATGCAGCAATTACAGCCAGGTCCTGTTGCTCGCTATCACAAATGTAAAAAAAAAAGAAGCTAATAATGGCCCTAGGGAGTAATCTTTAACCACAGCAGAGGGGAGTGTATGAATCAGAGAATGTGGTGTTGTAAACTGTTTGTGACACGTGGTGGATTGAAAAAGAGAGCGTCTGTGCTGTCTGGAGCTGCTCTCCTCTCTGATGGTTTCAGTTTGATCTCTGTGTGAAGTCATTCAGAGAGAGAAATCTGATGACATTAACCCATTTGTGCCCAAAGACTATATTTAGTAAGGAAAACTGCCACAACATTTGTTCCGTCTTGAAATTTGGTATGGACATAGATTGGGCAAGTCAGTACAACATCAAGATCCTGTGAAAATCCCACTTTTATTTATAATCAAAGTCAGGATTTTTGAAAAAAATAGGAAAAACACTAACATTGTGTTTATCAAATATTTTCCATATGATTTGTTTTACAGTGTAAATGTGTGCATATCTTTAATATTCAACTTGTAATGAGTTCATAGATACCAAATACCTATTGTGCTCCTTTTAGTTTCTGAAATACAGCCATTTTCTTATCATACTATGTCTAGTATTTGGGCACATGGAACTACTGTTTTTTCCTAAAATATAATGGAGTCTATTGCAAAAAACGGTACTCTCATGTGCCCAAAGACTAGATATAGTATGATGAGAAAAACTCACTTTTCAGCCAAACGGTTTAACCGATTTTTTTAATTTCTTCACGTTTGTGCTCAGACAAGCCCAGAGACACTTTCACCAAAATAAATCTAAAATCAGTTGCGGGCACAAATGGGTTAAAGAAGTGAAAGCTGTAAATCAGAGGTGTAAAATTAAATTGCAGCCCTCGTCCCATATCTGAAGGGGGAAAGCCTCAGTTGATCGTCATGCTCATGTGTATGGCGAGTGACCCAAATCTTTCTGTCCTCATTACAATGGCACATGACAAACTTGCAACAGCATTTAAGGTCATCCCATAGACATGTGAGTGTATACTTTAAAAAGAAATATTCCATTTCTGTGACATAAACGACTTCCCAGTGTGTGTGATTTTAATAAAACCACATCTGCTACTGTGGCCAGTCGTGGTATTATATGAATTCTAGGTTCACAGCGGCTGGGGTGAGCTTGGCATTGCCTGAAAGCTCCTTGTGTGTAAAGGAAGAATTATTTCAAAGCTGACAGTAACACGGGCGCTGAGGCTCTAAGGCCAGAGATATACTGCGAGTCAGGCTGAGCACCATCTTTGTGGTTGCATGAGGTCAGAAAAATGCTTACAACAACACCGGCAGCACGGTCCAATTCAGAGCTTAGAGCTGTCAGGTACTCATTCCATTATGTGCCCACGGAGCCAGACACAAAAAGAGTGATGGCTTTGAGGGCGAATCCATCAAAACCCCCTCTATAAACAATCTTAATACCTATAAATGTCCTACATAAACTGAGAGGCATAATCTTAAAAAGAGGGAGAAAGACGAGCCATTCGGGGGGAAACACTGAACCTAACATAACCGGTCTCGGAAAAACAAATAGGAATGATGAGGGAAATAAACAAAATGTTATCTCTACTTTGCTTGTTAAATGTTTACAAGGCATCCTCGAGTGTGACTCAGACCGCTGCCACGAAAGGCAGCAGTGCCAAAGAAGAAGAGATCAAAACAAACTGAGATACTCACCCCGTCTCTGCCTTCTCGCTTTTGAGAGCTTGAGAGCATCGCTGTGACCCATGGAGCTGAGGAAGACCATTGCCAGCGCCACCAGTCCCAGCTGCATAGTCCCTGTTGCCTTCCCGGCTACGCAGGGTCCCCCCCTGCGACCAGATGGATCAGGTGGGGGGGCCCCCTTCCTCTGTGGGACAGGTGGATCCCTCTGCTGCTGGGACAGATGATCCCTCCTCCTCCTCTCTCCTGTGGTGCTGCTCTCTTCTCTTCTGGATCTTTCACTCTAGTGGCTGCTGCTTCCGCAAGTCTGTGTAGTGGAGGGTGATGCTGCGGTTGCGAGTCCAAACAAGCCCCAGGCACAACAAGCCATCATGCTGGTGGTAGTACTGGCAAAGGGAGTAGACAGCGCTGGGTTGTAGGACGGAGGGGGGGTTGTCTGGAGGATGAAGAGGAGGAGAGAATGGAGAGGAGATTGTCGTACTTCTGGTGGTTCAACCCATGGGGTGGGCTGGAAGCTGGGAACCCGCTGTTCGAAGAGGGTTTTCCTCTCAGTGAGTGCCTGAGATCACAAGCATGTGTCTTATTAAAGATGCTCTGAGGAGGCACTAAAATACAGGCTCGCAGATTGAAAAAAGATGGATGCAGGATCTTGACTGTGTGAGAACACGTCTGCTTGTACCAGGACCTGCTGAGAAAAAAAAGAGACAGAGAAGACAAACACATGGACAACAGATTTAGGAGATAAAACAGGTAGATAAAAAAGCAATACTTTGACCATTTTGGGTAATACTTCTGGCTGAGGGTTAGATGAGATATCTGATACCTCTGTCATGCCAAATATAAAGATATACAGTCAGCATCTCATTAGCTTAGTTTAACATAAAGACTGGAAACAGGGGATCAGCTAGCCTTGTTCTGTCCAAAGGTGACAAAATCACCCTACCAGTACCTCTAAAACTCATAGATTAACATGTTACTGTATATCCAGTGGTGTAGTGGAAGGCATACACAGGTTGGTATACAGAGTACACCCACCTCTTTTTCTGGCAGTTTACAGTATACCCACATATCCACCAAAATGCTAGTGGAATATATAGGAGATTATACCCCTTGGTAACCGACTACCTGTCTACCTAGTAGTACACCCTCCTCATCAATGAACACTACACCACTGGTGTTATCTTGTTTGTTTAGTCAGTGCTAAACTGAGGTGTAAAAACAAGTTGCAGTTTTACCAAGGGTTATGTGTCAAACTATTTCTTGGCCAGACCAAGTCCCCAGGAAGTGTGCCGTGCTTTGAAGCCAATGTTCGTAGTGGCCAAACGGTAGTACTGCAACTTCCATGTCTGTCACATGATGCCATTGGTCCCAAAAATACTTTTTCCCATAGACTTATATTGGGAAAGAGACGTCTGTTTTTTTAGGTGAATCAACTTCCCAGTATGAACACTTGAATAGCCCTTATTTAAATCATTAGAGTTATTTCCCTCCCTCCATTCATGTGAATGAGCCCGAAACCAAGGCTGGAGCGAGAGCTGGGATGCAGAGTTAAAGGAAACTACTATACTGCGCTTACTTTAAGGGCCCCAATGGATGTGGAAGATCGCCGGAAGATCTGGGTATACTTTATCACTCAGCAGTCGAGCCATTTTGACTTCATGCGCCACTAAATGTTGAACTATTCCTTAAATATGTTTTTCCAATAGTAATAGAATAATATCAGTGTGGTATCAACACATTTAAAGAACAACGACATTCATTTGTAACCCAATGCAACAAGGATATATTGTTTGGCATAAACTGCATTCATTCCAGTATCTTCAAGTATCAGAAATCTCTGTATTCTGAAGAACTAAACTAAAAACCACAAACACTTCAGGGTCATGGCATTGCAGAGCTGTATTTGGACTCGGATGATGAATTGAGCGTGTTTATTCTTTGAGAATACAGTGAAGTCAACGCTCTCTGAGAAATGCAACACACACTGAGAATGAAGGCCTTTGTCATATTTGGTACTGCGATCGTTTTTAGATAGTGTCATACGCTGCCTGTATTTACAGCTCTTGTGTGAAGAGGACACACAGAACATGTGAGGATCTGAGCAATGGGAGGTCCTCCCTCGCAGCTCAATAAAGAAAAATAGGACCATATTTGGCTGTTGAGTTGGTTGTGGCTCTGAATCACACTAAGGACAATGCCATTTGGTGCGACTGAACATTCCAGCAGGCAATATTACATTATTTGTTAAAGTATAATCAAAAGGGACATTTCATATTTTACTATTTTCCTTTTAACTGGACTGACCCAAAATAATTTGAGCATCCACAATAGAGGTAACAGAAATAACATACAATCTTTAAAATGATATTAAAAAATCACATCCATTTTTAATATCATTTCTAACTGATACAAACTGGTACAATTAAGTCCAGATTGATTTCCAGTCCATTTTTTTAATGACGAGACATCTTGTCTTGTGAGAAGCTATACTCTATTTCAGCACTGAAATGGAGGAAAACAGAGTCCTTAAGTCTCACAGCAGTTTGTGAAATAATCACAGATTTGAATTTATTTGACTTGTGTACATAGACACAAATTTCCCTTTTTTTCATGACACTCAGCGCGGCTTTCAACAACGTATTTTTCATGCGTTTTCCTACGAACGTCCAGCAACACATGACGCACGTGTCACTTTCCACTCCAGTCTTTTCAAAATAAACCTACTTAATTAGGTTTAGGAAAATATCAACTTTGTTAGGCAACAAAACTACTTAAGTACAGAATTTATGTGACAACAACTACTTAGTTAGCTTTAGGAAAAGATCACAGTTTGGGTTTAAATAAAACCAGAAGTGGTGTATCTAAAGTATGGAATATATATGTGGCAAAAATTACTTAGTTAGGTTTAGAAAAATATCACGATTTGGGTTTAAATAACACTGGAAGTGGCATAACTTTAGTTCGGAAGTTATGTGACTAAAACTACTTAGTTAGCTTTAGGAAAAGATCACAGTTTGGGTTAAAATAACTCCAGAAGTGCTGTAATTACGTGACAAAATTAAATCAACTTTGATTGTGATTTCGCACGGTGTACAAACACCTGGGCAAAAGTCCTGTGTTTGTCTTTATACTTCTAGGTTCACAATTACATGGATTACATACGAATTGATTTCGTGCTGACCATCACAAAAAAAAAAAAAAATTTATGTCCACAAATCAATATATTAAATTTTGTGACTATTTCATGAACTGCTTTGTGACCGGGCTGGAACAAGAGGACGGGGGTACATGTCTTCTCTCCTAATTGGGAAACACGTCAGACTCTCTTCCCCACCAGTAGGTTTATCTACTTCTTAACACTTAATGACTCGCAATGTCACCGACACCTCTCAGCTAAAGTCATATTTACTGGAATGAGCCAAAAGAATGGTGCAAGCGGCCAGCCTTCTGCAGCACCTGTTACTTGAGAGAGTGATGATTGGAGAATGGGACACGCTAAGTCTCTGGATCATGCAGAACATAACCTTTCCAGCACTGAGTAACTCAAGACATGTGCCAGAGACTCTTTCATAACCCAGCACTCCCACGACTCGGTGCAACCTGCCAGAAGCACACCTCAGCCCCGTCCATATCTGCTCTCACACTCCACGGAGATAAGAGACGGGATCGGGCTGTTAACTAACTGAGAAAACTGATTGTTGCACTCTTAGCCCATCTACATTGCAAGACCCTCTTTTAACAAGTCATCTCACCAGGCATCTGCGGAGCTACCGTGGCACCTGTATATGTTTTGAAAGTTCTCCGTCTCTGCTCCCTCATCCATTAAACCGTGTGCCTCCTCTCACCATCAGCCACATTCAGCTGAGCTCAATGAAACTAAGCCCCGCTCATCAAATAGTCAGGAGATTAAATTGCCTCCTTTGTAAGTCCTAAGTTTGATCTATCAATTATTCAAGCACTGAAAGGGAGCTCCCACACTGGGAATTTATTGAACTCGAGAAGGTGCCACAACTCTGAGCTCAGAGTTACAAATGCAACCTGTCGATGAACTTTCTGCCTGTGGCTGGACCCGTTGGCTTTTTGACACATGTAAGGACGACAGTACCTGCATTTGTCACTTGCAACAAGAGGCACAGAAAGCAAAGAAAGGATAAAAAAAGGCAAACATTTCAGACATTTTATTGTGAGTTCATAAGTCCTAATGTCTTTTTCCTCCCATTGCAAATGTTGGAGCCAACTTTTCCCTGCAACATTTGGCCCCACACTAACCTCAAAACACTCTTGTTTTCAAAATGTTTCTTTTTAAAAAATGGCATCTGCCAAATGGACTCCAAAAGTGGACTTCTGGCTTTTAAATAAGCACATTTTGCTCACCAAATTTGGCTGCCCGTCATGTGTGCAGCGAGCAGCAGGAATTTGTGGGTGATTTCACCACGTCATAGAGACCATTCAGGTTCAATTTATTTTGTTATTCATAAAATCCCTGATTTGTACATTCGAGCCATGAATGATAGCCAACATAGCTCCCGATGAAAAACAGAGAGATGAAGAGATGATGTAACAGAAAAGAGGGAATAGGTAAATGAGGTGTTGACTGAGGCTAAAAACTGAGTCTTCATCACCGTTATGCTCTCAACACCTTTTAATCTAGATGATAAGTAGCCTGTCCGTATCTCTCTGCAGAGTGTGGAGAAACACCTGGCTGCACCAACAACAGAAGCCTCAACCATTTTGGTAATCACTTCCAGTTCTCTCATGCTCTGGAGCTTAAAAAGTTCAGGCAGTGAGAGGAAAAATGTGCAGCAGTTAAAAAACACTCAGAGCAGAGAAGAGCATCCACTCAAACCACCACCAGACTCCCTCTCTTTTTGAGTTTTCATGTCAGACTAAAGCCCGCTCAGCTCCAGCAGTCACAGTGCTGATCTTGAACAGCTCAGTTGAGCACAGTTCAGCTCTGCCTCGGAGGCGCTTTGCACACCATGCTGGATTACAGCTGTTTGCATTGCACCGCTCCTCAGGGAGAAGGGAAACCGAGTGTAGATCTCCACCTGTCCCCAGTCCAGCATCTCTGCTGTCACCTCACTGTCCTGGTATTTTTCTAAATCTCTCCCTGCCTGTCACTTTGAGATAGGGAGGCTGACATTTCAGAGGATGACAGGGAGCTAGTGTGTGTGCATGCATGTGTGTGTGTGTGTGTGTGTGCGGATGGATAGATGCTGTAGAATATAATCCTAAAGACTTTACAGACAGTATGTAAACTATATCCCACTCTAAAGATCAGTTTAGTCATTAGAAAGAACTGTGAAAATATGATGTGCCAAAAGTAATTATCAGTATTATTACTAGGGGTGTAAGAAAAATATCGAATAAATTGAATATCGCAATATTATGTTTTGCGATACTGTATCGAATCTCAAAAACAGTGTATCGATTTTTAGTTAAAAGTTTACATGCAAAGATTAACTCAATCAATACATCATTTAATTTGCAAAGAGATGTGTCCTCTCAGTGTTTTTCCCTCTCAAAGTAGTGCTGTGATGTTGGATTTTACAGGGACTGTGATAAATGCAAATCCCACTGTTCTAATTGCTTAAAAAAGTAAAACTTGTTTTACTCTGATTTTTTGCATATGGCAGTGTGTTCTGACTAACATTATTGCAATATATTGCCTTACTTACAGTATCGCAATATATCATGATATATTGAATGTAACCCCTGCATCATGATTCATGATCGTCATGATTCTTTACCAATACACAGCCCTAATTATTACACATGTTTGGTTAAATATTGGGTAAGTTTGAAAATGTATTTGGGTAAAAAAGTTAGCCCTTATGATGGATAAAAATTAGACACTTTTGAGTCTCCAGTTTAAATTCTCCAACAGATTGCAAAACAACAAATAAATATATAGGCTTTAATAGTTAGGCTATAATAATAATAATAACGACAACAATGCTTAATTATATTAAAACGAACGCTTTCTATTTGTTTAGGGTAAAATAACTTTTACACAAATTCTACATTCGTTATAATAAAGTTTAACCCCAGAATAGCTTATTTATTCAGAAGAATTTGCGAGCCAAAGCCTTGAATCAGATAATCCAAAATAGTAAAATGTGAAATAAGAAATAACCCACCTGTACAGAGGGGTCTCCGGATAATGCTGTTCATTGAACGGTCGGGACTCAATTTCCTTTTTTATAAGGGGAAAATCCGTTACTTGTTTGGTCACAAAGAACTCCTCCTACAGGATACCCCCATGCAACTTTTTCTCTGTCATCATTTAAAAAAGACACATGATTTCATTTCTTTCACATCTGTCTGTCACAATTTTCAACTTCCCAGCAGGGCTGCAGATGAGAGGAGGATGAGTGCACAAGACAGGAAAAAAAAAATGTGCAAAAATAAATTCCTCCAGTAAAAAGATTATATGCATAAAAAAATAAATGTATCCCGATGATGAAATTAATTCACTCAGACTTTTTTTATTTCGTCTTCTTCAGTCATGACGCGCGTTTTTGCACTGAAGCTCCAGCGAGTTGCGCTTTTTTAAATCCACTTTGGAGCGTCGAACTGCATCCAACTCAGACAAGTAGTCACACAGCCGTGATATTTGCATCCAAACCCCAGCACTGCCAGCGGGCATTTACAGGCCCCACCCCTCCAATTCTCACTGAGAGATGAAAAACCTGCGGTGGACTTGTGCAAGTGTTGCTTGCTTATAATGTGATTTGATAAAGATTTGTTCTTTCTCTACATGGGCCTTTTCATCCTGGAGAGGAAACTTTTAGATAGAACACAAATAACATAAAGTAAAGCCACTTCAAATGGATGCATTAAAATCGCATTATTACATGCCACATATTAAACAAAACACAGATGAGCCTCTAAATGACCTTCAGCACCTGCAAGTGACTTTCATTTCACCAGTTTCATCCCATTTTCATTCTGCAACTATAGAAGCTTCTGATTTACCAACAAAGCAAAAACCAGAGCAGGGCCCACATTTATTTAATTTATACCACCTTTATTTAACCAGGTAAGTCCCATTGAGCTTGAAAATGACTAATCCTGTGCAAACAAAGCATGTTTGAAATTAAAACATAACAATGTCTAAAATACAATATAGTTTAAGAACAAAAAGATACAACTAGGTTATTCTGAAACATTATTATTATATCAGTGGTTCATAAATTAGTTTTTTGAAATCTACTACAGTTTTAACTACATTTTTGAACCAATACAATTATTCAGCATAATATCCTTGGATATGTTGTAAGTGTTAGATAACTGTAGGTTTCTCTCAGCATAACTCTGAAATGGAAAAACAATTAGTACTGTTAATCGATTAAAATATCTAATTGTGATTAATCGCATGATTGTCCATAGTTAATCGTGAGTAATGGCAAATTAATCTCACATTTTTTATCTGTTCAAAAGGGAGATTTGTCATGTATTTAATACTCTTAACAACATGGGAGTAGGCAAGTATGCTTGCTTTATGCAAACATATGTATATATTTATTACTGGAAATCAATTAACAACACAAAACAATGATACATGTTTTCCAGAAACCCTCACAGGTACTGCATTTAGCATAAAAAATTTGCATAAATAAGAAATTTGCTAAATTTTGCATTTAAACTGACTGAAGCCCAACAGGCAACAACAGCTGTCAGTGTGTCAGTGTGCTGACTTGACTATGACTTGCCCCAAACTGCATGTGATTATCATAAAGTGGGCATGTCTGTAAAGGGGAGACTCCTGGGTACCCAAAGAACCCATTTCCATGCACATATCTTGAGGTCAGAGGTCAAGGGATCCCTGCGAAAATGGCTATGCCAGTTTTTCCTCACCAAAATTTAGCACAACAGACCAATGGATTCTTTACGTTTTCTAGTTTCATATGATACCAGTATCAGCTTTAAATCTGAGTCTGCTACAACCTCCGGAAGAACGATTGCGTTAATGCGTTAAAGAAATTAGTGGCGTTAAAACAAATTTGCGTTAACGCGTTAGTATTGCGTTAACTTTGACAGTCCTAAAAAAAAAATTAATTCGACCAAGAAATGTTTTTGATTCACACAAGTAAAGAAGATCATATGGAGATCTTGAGATCAATATGATAGTATATTGTCTCTCTAAAGAAAAAAAGGAAATCCAAAAAAACAGACAGTCTTTTAGAACTGCTGATTCTGTCAACATATAATCAGTATAAATTTGTATTAAATCTCCATTTAGAACTTTCTCCATTTCCTTGTTATCCAACAGGGGGCCATAAACAACAATTGTTGGAGATCATGCAGACCAGTATTCTCCGTTTTGAGACTGTGACATTCATCACGAGTGTTGCGATGAGAAGGACTACTGGATAAACACCAGTCACTTTTAGCTATACTTATCCCGCTGACTGATTTATCCTGAGAATTAAGTCACAGTGCGGCCTGTTTGTTTTTTTGCTGAGTCGCCAAGAAATAAACAGAGAGACCTGAAAATAATACACCATCACTTCATCTTTATGACGGCCTGTGATGCAGTTTGACGTCTGCCACCATAGAAGAACAGAGATGATACTGTAGCTTAACTTAGTCGAGCATGCGGGCAGTTTGAGTTTGATGTATGTTTTAATTACTCCAGCTATAACTACAGAAGGAATCTCACCATACATGACGTGTGATGCTATATTTTACATTAAGAAGGTAAATGACAAGTGGCATTTCTGAACTGGCCAGTTGAACTTTATTCTCAAAGTATTTCTCAGTCACTTTGACAGCCCGTTAAGTCATGAAGACGTCCTCCGCCTGCCAAGAGACGGCCCAGAGGAGCCCTAAAACAGAGCCAGACAGTCGTTTTGTATCAGTTGTAAGATGCTTATGCATGCAAATATTGCAAAGTCGACTTTATTAAGGTCATAATTTCTGCCACAGCCTAAAAGCCAAAGGTAGTTATGGGCAATGTAATACCTCCAGGGTAGACTGCAGAGCAGCCAGTTTCAAGAGAGACCCGGGGATTCATGAAAGGTTTATGACTCCAACATTGTGACTGTGCAGAACAGTGAGAATGTCAAAAAAAGATATACAGATGTTCTTCACATCCATCATCCAAAAATGAAAAATACTACCACTGTCCCAAAAACAATTATAAATCAAAAAGAGCTGATTAAAAAAAAAACAACATAATATATTGCAATCAGTCATCATTTAAACCACACATTATATCATTTTTATACTAAAGTTTTGGGGATGTACATGACAGGCTTGGATTTCCCTTCACTATGTAAAAAAATGAATCTCAGATGGGACCAGAAAAGATCATTGTTCATGCTGTCTTTCTTAGATATAAAGGGGAAAGATAATGGTGTCATATTTCATACATAAGACATGTTAATTTGCTTCAGGAACACTAATAATCTTGAGAGGATATGCCCACAATAAGGGGACATATTCTTTCCTGAAACACTCCTGATGTCAGATCTTTCATCTTGATCCCTCTTGCTTTCCATGAACTCCATGAACTTCCATGAGTCTTTTCAGCTCCATTTATACTGTTTCTGCAAGGGACACCCTATTTTATGGGTTACAGGGTAAAATTGATAGTTAAAGTGGCAGTAGGCAGAACGTTTTTGGCGTCATTGGGCAAAAGTTCCATAATAACCTTTCAGCATATTGAAATTCAAGTGTTCTGAGAGATAACTAGACTTCTGCACCTCCTCATGGCTCTGTTGTCAGGCTTTAAAAAATCTTTGGCCAATCACAGGTCATTTCAGAGAGAGAGAGCGTTCCTATTGGCTGTTTATTCAAAGGAGATAGCTGTCAATCACTCGTGAACTCCGATCAAACGGTCAAACTAGACAGCGCTGATCAAATATGAATCAATATTCTGTTACTGCAATGCCTATTTTTTTGTTGTAAAATGAGAAAATTTGCTCTGGCTGGTGGGCAGTGCTTGGTATTTCCTCAACTGATCTCAACATGGCTGCCGTGTCACAAACTTTCTCATTCTGCAGCTAAACAGTACACCACAAGATGTTTCTGAAAACATTTTATGCAAGAAATAAGCATTACAATAACAGAATATTGATTCATATTTGATCAGCGCTGCCTAGTTTGACCGCAAGTGATTGCTCAGAGACGGCAGTCTCCAGCTCGGCTCTGATTGGTTGTTTTCCTCCAGTTTGTGAAATCTTGCAGATGCCATTAGGAGCACCGGAGGACACAGAGACACATGATTTTTTTCAGATTACCTGTCTCATGCATTACTTGCAGGATATAGTGAACGTTTTATAAAAAATAACTTTTTTCAATCATATTTGCAGCTTTAACTGAGAAGACAATACAAGTTATTATAATCCTATAGGTATTAGGAATTAAGTATCCATGAAACTGTTTGTTGTCGTTCAATTGGATTTAGTCTCTAAGCATTAATTTCCCCCAACACATTTTCATACCCTGTAAAAATTATTTCAGACTTGGCAATTCTTGCAGGATGTGTCAAACATAAATGGTTGGAGCATATTTTGTGTGTGTGCCATACTGTGCTGTAACGTGTCACAAACTCCCCATCCAACAGCTCTTTACCACATTCAGTTCCCTCCTAATGCCTGACAAAACCACAGCAGAGGCTTGCTCCAAAGTCAATTGTTTCCCCAGTCATCTGTGCAGAAAATCCTCATGACCTCGGGCTATTATGTCCAGAGTACACACAAGTTGTAGCTCAGTTACAATACGCATGTTGCATAGAGCTTAAATGGACTGTCATCAGATGCTTTAAGATAAGATAAGAAACTGGGGGAAGTTGAACAAGGTATCGGTGATGAATAATTTAAGTATCACAGCATAACTTAAGCAATGATACACCCATTGGGACAGATAAAACAAGGGGAAAAAAATGATTGGAAGGGAATGCCATAATATGAGGCAAGTACTGTGTGTACTTTCCAATGTATTATTTATCATCAGAGCTCGGTTTTTCATCACAGTTTCATCCTTGTGACAGCTTAAAATCTAAATCAAATGTGGTGTTTTATTACATAGAACAACCAGTACCCACTGTCATCAACTGCCTTAACTCTTCAAAATGTTGGAGTGGAGGGAAATAAAATCTCACACAAAGGGTTTTGTATTTTTAAAGAATAAAACCAAATAGTTACAGTTTTGGCTGGAAATATTACCGACATCTGTCGGAAAATTACTGAGAATTGTTGAACTCAAGGAAGAAGGACACGTCCAACCTTTCACCTTTTAGTTTACTATCCACCAGGGCTTATAATGAATTTGCCTCCTTCACTGACAAAATTAGTGCCTCCATACCAGGCACAGGATATGTGTTGACCCTGTGTCCACCTAAAATCAATTAAAATACCATGACACAATTTAACCATAAAAACCTGGAGGACATTATATAACAATCTAGACACTGATGTACAAATACAGGCCCATATCAAATCTCCCGTTTTTAAGTAAAACCATTGAAAAAGATGTTGTTCAACAGCTGAACAATGAATTCTTGGCACTAAACAACTGTTTTGATGCATTCCAGTCAGGTTTTTGACCACACCACAGCCCTGAGAATGCTGTTGTTAAGGTCTTCAATGACATCAACATAAACAGACAGTGGCAGGATTTAAGTCTTAGTATTACTGGATCTCACGGCTGCATTCGACACAGTCGACCACGACATATTACTGGTAAACTGGTTGGGACTTTCTGGCACAGTACTAAACTGGTTTGAATCCTACTTAAAGGACAGGGCCTACTTTGTGTCAAAATGATTACACATCTGAGTGTACAAATATGACGTGGAGTTCCCCAAGGCTCCATTATGGGGCCTCTTCTGTTTAACATATACACGCTTTCACTCAGATTGTGGAAAACAACAAAATAAGTTCCTATAATTATGCAGATGACACACAAATTTACATAACCATTACAAGACCTCAAAAATAGGGAGGATTTTGCAACCAAAGTGGGGGGCCAGAGACTTTGGTTCCTGCATCTAGTGACTTTTAAAAAATGATAATAGCAAAATAATAAGTTTTATTTTTATGTGTATTACTTTAAATTTACTTTTAATTCTCAGGAAATAATGCAGAATAATTTGCTTCCCTGGTGTGAACTTGCATGAAACTATTAATCAGTTTTCATTCATTTATTTTTTTGCCCCTGCTTGAGTGTTTCTTTCTCTTAGGACTTTCTATTTCTCTCTCTGTCTCTCTCTCAATGAAGTTCCTTTTTTCGATCTTCCTAAAAAATCGATTAGACCAGGAAAGTGGATCACATCACTTTTGCACTTTGTCTTGATGCTTTTGATGTTTTATTGAATTGCCTTGTTGCTGAAATGTAACTATACTTCACAAAACTAAATCCAAATTATCGAAAAAGTAAGAGCTTAAAAGATCAATTTGACACTTTTTATGTCGATGTCCAATCAGTGTTGATGGTAAATGTAGTCGATTGAAGCAATAAATTCCTCATTGCGTGCTATATTGACAGAGAAAGCTGCAGTTCTACAGCTACAAAATCTGTTGTTCTTCCATACAATAATGGGACAGTGACGTAATTGGTATAGACCCTTTTACAACCAACGTAGTCAAAAACATGCGCGTGCATGTTGGCAACAGAAGTGATGTATTGCCCCAGCCATCCAGACGAGTTCGCTAGCTTTCAAAACATTGGATTAAAACGTTAACCGGCATCAAAATGTCTGGTTGTTGCATGTTCGGTTGCGAGAATCAATATTCCAACAGCTGACTCAACTTTTGCTGAATTCCGACAGGATTCCGATCGTTTCAGAGCAACAGGTGTTTCAGTTTAACGAGTGACCGTGTTAACTGGTTACTTTCCGCCGAATGTGTCCATGGTTGCTCTTGGTAACTTACATAAATGGTTTTCTAATTTCATTCATTGACATTTTGCGAGTTTATTTGTTTTATTTATCAGATATAGCGAACTCGCTGGTCCTGAGTTATGCATCCTGGTACATGTAGGCACAGCCAGCAAGGCTCTGCTGCAGAAGAGATCAGCTTTCTCGGTCAATATGGTGCGCACTGGGGAATTTTTCTTTTCCATAATTGACTAATTTGATCAACCCAATAGATCAGTTTTATCACTAAGGGGGCTGCAAAGAGCCTGAGAAAACAATAATGGGATTCAAAACAAAAGCATTCAGCTTGACAAAAGAAAAAATGGTGTTAGGAGCTGTAATCTGTCTCCAGGCGAGTATGATCACTTTATTGGCCTGTCAGAAGTACTAAAATAATCACAGGGTTCAGAAATCTCTGTGTTTGACAAACAGATCGAAGACAGAAGACTTTGGTTATGGAATTTCAAAATAAGAGGGATAATTACTGCTTTGTAGCCCCACTGTAACTTTATAAGTAAACAAAGAAAGATATCCTGAACTGTTGCCTGTTGTTTATTGTTTCACTAATTTTCGTGTCTACTCCATCCTGGTGAAGTGCAGACACAATAATCCACCCTGGGAGAACAAACCATTTCTGCCACGGTGTCGATAGATGAATGGTTACGTTTTGTAACCCTACATCTATGAAACAGACTGGAGACTGCTAAGAGGACTGAATGCGCCTAGAGAATGATATGTGTACAATGCATGCATTACATAGCTGTTATGTCTGTTTTTCTTAAGAAATCAAAGATGAAAAATGCCTTCATACTGCTATCTGGTTCTAAGTTCTTTTATTTTACATGGACATCACATTTTCACCCCAAATGGACTTCCTCAGGTAACGGTGAGGGTGTGAACACACCCGTGTATGTATAGATGAGCTGTGATGTCACAGCATCATCTGTGAAGTAGATAATTGATGCAAACTCTCAGTGCCCCTCTAGCATTTTCAGAATTGGTGTCAATCCAGTAGCAAGAAAACATGTTGGCATTGTACATTTCTGCAAACCACGGATATGTTAAATGTCGATGTTTCTGAACCAAACATATGTTTCACATCAGCCTCGTATCCTGCTTGCAGAAATGCACAATGCCACGTGGTTAACGTTGTGAAATGATTGGTTAGGTTTAGGCACCAAAACTACTTAGTTATGGTTAGAAAAAAGATCATAACGTAACAACCATAACTAGCAGAATTAAATAACAACTGCTCATAGCAGAGTTTGATACAACAGTATGTAACAAGTGTAAAGTCACCGTTGACTTTTGGTTTCACACGTGACACGGACAGCGGTTTCCTCGCTGAAAGTCCTGTGTTTCTTTATATACTTTCTCACTTGTTATATTCGTTATTATACCACGTAGCTTTCAATAACGGTCGCTTGATGTGGTACGTCACTTGATCTGCACATCGCTCATTGTACTACGTCACTTGCTCTGACCGAATGCAAAAATGTCAACATTCAACGTATCCATGGTTTGCAGAAACAAACCATGTTAACATTTTTTCCTGCCACCTGGGCTGTGTGAGTGGTTAAGGAGTAGTGGTTGTGTGGAGGCATAGATGATGTTTAATTGTGATTGGCTCAATTGATGATTTATGATTTGTTTTGAGACAAAATGTTAACTTACCGTATCTTTAAACTGATGACTGCCCCAATCAAAAGTGTATATATAACTGTGTGTAGTATTTGTAAAATTCAGTATTTTGTGTATGTTTGGGGCTTTTGTTCTTTACCGCAATTGTGCTTCTTCTGAAACCCTATCACAGCAATGTTTACTAAAGAAAAGAACTCCTCCATTTTATAACCTGCAATACGTTCATGGCCATCTGAATAGTAATAAACATCATGCACGCTGCAATTTATCACACCAATGTATTCAACATCAATATAATGATTGAGAACACTTAAATATAAGCCATCCTGTCAAGTGAATAAAAGATGTATGTTTAGCTCAAATGTTACGGGAAACGTTTTCTTTGAAACTCTTCCCACTACTTGAAAATAAAGATTGATCCCATTTGAGACAACGTGCCCAGAAAGTTAGCTGCGGCCAACATGTGTTTGCCATATTGGTGCTCAAATGCACAACTGGAATATCACCTTATTTTTATACACGCAGGGCATGTGGTTCCTTTGAAAGGACGTGCAATGCCAATCACTCATTGCACACAGCACTCCTCTATTGTCATTGCACAAAGTACAACAAAAATCACAAAAAAACGAATTAATCTTAAACGATTAAATCTACAACAAATTCCATCTGTGCCATTACCTCAGAGAAGAAATGTCAAATTCATACGGTGCAATTTTGAACAAAAAGAGTGCAGTTTCGATTAGACTTAATGCTAGCATGCAAATTGCAATAGATGCTTTTTATTTAGGAAAAAATAAGTCAAAGTAACAGCCCCTTATTTTAGAAAAGAAATATTCATTTATTTAAAATTCCCCTGTGGAACATCTTCTTGGATGACACATAAACATTTTGTGTTATTCTCAGACAATTTGAACCAGGTGAGCTGCGTGCTCTAAGATTTCAACTGAGCGAAAAGTAAACACATTTCATTTAACTCACTGCAGAGGATTCTAAATACTCATCTGCAATTTCATCTTGGCCCGTACAATCTGAATTACGGTAAAGATAAGTATCAGCCAATGTTAGCTCAGACCAGGTGAAAGAGTCTCATGTCATGAAGATTTGAGACAGAACATCACTGAGCCAGAGAGTGAAAGAGGCCTGCAAATGTTCGAGGCAAATAGCTTGACTGCAACAGATGTTTGAACAATCCAGATGTGAAACTTTCTAGACATTGTACACTCCCAAACTCTCAAATTTAAGAAAACTGGAGTTGGAAACTCAAAAGCTTTAAGTTTTTAAATATTTTCACGATATCCGGCCCTAATTTCAGCAGTAGCCAACAAATGTATTTGCATTCTGCAACTGCTTTTCTATTTTTCATTGTTACTGGCTGCATTTTCCCATCCTGTGCAGTTTTCCCATCTTCAGCCTTCCTTTTTAAAACAATTTGATGCAATGAATCCTCTCAGCCCACAGTTTGTGTGGGTATACTGTAAACAGATATTCTTCTGATGTGGTCAGAAGAGTATAAACGCACCCAACAGTGATGTCACGATGTACTGACCACACCCTGGACAGCAAACTACGACATCACTGCAGCACAGAGATGTTTACTTATTGGAGGTTAGCAAAAACAAGATTTTTGAGGCGTGTTAAGTGTGTTTGCTGACCCCAGTGGTCAATACAAGTGCCCCTTTATACGAAACTCTGGGATCTGTATTATTAAAACACACTTTGCATTACCACCAGTGACCACAGGTGTCGCCAAACCAGTCAGGAATGAAATAATTTATTAAGGATTATAACTTTAAAGATGTATTCAGCTTTAACAATCGATCAAAGGAATAAGGAAAATGTGTAAGAGGGCTGCTCTAAGTGACAAACCCTCAGAGAATGACGTACGCACGCTACACCAAACGGTAGACAGACAAAGTTGGAGACTAAGCGGTGAACATAGCAAGAGCATTTGTCAACTAAAGAGCTAGATATTTTTCTCAGGAGTTGGTGTGAAGACCAAAATAGAGCTAAAAATAAAGTGAAAATGTGTCAGGCGGACAGAAACATGACTCTATGATAATGCTAATATTGCTCCATGTCTGCTGCAGTGAGCTAAGCTACCAGTTACTCTACATTAAATGAAGCTTCACTATTGTTTTCATCGGTTGTTTTAGTCATGTGACCCAGCCAGGTCACAGTTCAGAGATTCCAATCAGGAAATACTTCAGTTGTTTCATTACATGCAAGACCTCATGCAAGTCTCTTAATACATCCATGATTACATGTAGTCAGCTTACAGCTCCAGCTACCTTATCCTTTCCTTCCTCTGTTTGTGCCTTGGAAAGCTTCACTTGTACGTTAGATTTACACTTAGCCTACAGTTAATTATAATAGTGACCAAGTGTCATGTAATGCATTCTGTTAAGTTACATTTAAATACTTCTATACATGTGAACACTGCCAATGTTAAACAAGCCATGAGTATGGTGTTTCCTTTTAATAGCCGTTTGATAGCATTCCTGCTGCATTCATGGCAGTAGTCTACTGTTTCTATCAGTGTTTTTATGCTGGTGAAGTTTATGTACATTATTTACAATATATTTACAAGTTATGTACAGCTATTTACACATCATTTAATTGTGGTATTTGTATGCTATAACTTTGTATAGCTGTCATTTACATAATTATGTCTGTGGTAGTGTGATGCTGTTTAAGACTGCACATATGTACATATTCCATTTGTTTATTGTACATACTACATTTATATTATTGACGGACTGTACACACTATGTTCACCCATTCACTCTGTATCTTTTATATCTCTATTTGTTGTTTTTATAATTTTTGTATACCTTTATCTCTCCTGCGTTTCACTCTGTTTGCTGATGATGTTGCTGCTTTGACACCTGAATTTCCCTACAGGGATAAATAAAGGTTCATCTTATCTTATCTTGTCTTATCTTGTCTTATCTTAAATAGCATTCAGTAATTGGTGCTATCTTTCTGTATCATTTCAGTCTTACAAAAATCCTTTCATGAGAATGATGACAGCAGTAAAGAGCATTCAGCTTTACTCCAGCCTCTGACTTTCTCTTGAAGCCTGTTTGCTATCTGTCGATTTGTGTAGAGACACACGCATTGAGGACAGAATAACATGGCCGATATTGATCATTTTATTTTTGTTCTGTTTTGTTATAGCAGCTGATATACAAGGCTCCAGACGAACCTTTTTCACCACCATCCCGGAACCATCCCAAAAAGTAATTTCAACCGTCCCGAGGTCAGTGCAAACTGTCAAAAATTCTAAATGTTATCCTTTTTCCTTTGTTATTGTCATCTATAGTAGTTATTTGCATAAGAACACACACTTCAATAATAATTAGGAAAAATGTATTTATTTAAGTATTTGCTGATTAATAAAACCTTGGCATCAGTAGTTTTAATTATATATTATAAGCTGCTTAGAGCTAGTTTAAGGAAGTTAAACAGGTCATAATTCCTGCTCTAATATTTATTCAATATTGCTTAGAAAACATCTCCTTCCAACATCTGTATTTATTCAAGTTTCTCACCAGAAACTAAATTTTAAAAGATTACATTTGAACACATCATGATAACGTTAAAATGTGTTTGCCCAATACTCATACTAACTGTCAGCTCAGTTACTGTGCTGCCCACAGGCATGTCTTGTTTTGTTTGAGTAGCGTGTCGCACGCCTGAGCAACCACATGTGCCAGTGAAAGAGGGAGGAGACGGGACTGTTTCGGAACATTTAGCGACCTCACTACTTGATCAATAAAAGAACTACCCTACTGAAAAGCTATTTAATTCAGAAAACAGCAACGTTACCACCATGCTACTGAGAAATGTAGTTAAAATTGTATCACCGCTGCTTGTGGCTTTCTTACCTCTTGTCCAATTTCTTCTTGGCTATTTGACATTTTTGGATAATCCACCCAAAGGACTGTTACATGTGCCTTGACATAAACCTTTGCTCAAAACAATTAACCAGTCATCTCCTTTTTTTTAATTTATAACAAAGAAGTACAGGATGAAGTAGTATGAGCTAGAACTACTGGGTGCACCTTTATTTGACTGGCACATCCAAAGCAAAGGCATGTACGTTTTTTTAAGGTGAGCATGGTCAGGGAGGTCAATGCAATAAACCTGCAGTCGTGCCCTGGCAGGTACACAGGAAGATGATGTACTGTATATTAGCCAGCGGAACATAAAACAATAGCTTTCTGGGATTGATGAAGGCACAGCTAGTCGCTGGTTAACATTTACTCCATTGATCATAAAAAGAAATCTTTTTGCTTTATGGTCAACCTCACTGTGGAATGAGCTCATGTGAAAGGATACACATATCAATACCAGCTTTTTAAAGTAGTGGCATCAGTTGTGTTTGATGGTAAATTTGATACAGTCAAATTAGATTTGATATGTAGCCTACATATGACAGAGGACTGCCTCAAATTAAATCAGATGTCAACATTTGGTCAGATTTTACGGTGTAATTCCACTAACCATAAAACAAATGTAAGATGAAACGTGAGCCTCTAATAGCCGTATCGGATGATTTTTCTAAATAAATGTGCAGTGTTGACGAGTGTTGTTGCGGTGTCCTTCCATGTTTAGTTGTTATGGATTTTACGGAGGATCAAACTGGGAATGCTAACATCAGTTAGGTCTGTCAGAAGAAAGATTCATTTGATCCAATAATCTTTCGATAGATGTTGTTTCAATTTGGTTCCAGACAGAACCAGAAATTGTTTTTCTCTTATCTGTGCAATAAAAGAAAAGTGCTACAGATCAATACAAAAGTAAGTAAAAGGGCCAAGGTTGAAAAATGGTAATTTTCTGTATTGGAATCGTACATTTAATGTTTTTAGATTTGGAGCAGTGGATGCTGTAAATGATCAGACATTGATACTTTCTGTATGTACATTTTTAATGATTGTTTCCCAAAGCCACAAGAACATTCTCAAGTTTAATGGTTGTCCACATCCCAGTTTTGCGAGTATAAGCTTGAAGAATAGAAAGAAATATGCATAATAGATACAGTATGCTCTGTATTACCATAATTTGTGGTTCTCCATTGTTATGACAAACCGCTGTGACAGTGGATACTACTACCAAATACTGTTGTTTTATATTTGATAATAATCCTTTGCAATGGTGACACATAAGCAGCACTGTTTATGGTTACAAAAGTCACCTTATTTTCAGTTTCAATCCATTGATCCCGTTAAAAAATTTGACTAATGCTCAAATTTGGCGTTGTAATGCACTGAAATTACTGTATACACAGTAGATTCTAACTATTGGAAAACTGCCAAAGGAATCTCAAGGTAATAATAATGGAAATTGCCCAGAATGGAGCCAAAAACAATAAGTACTTTCTAATGTAATTTTTAAGATTATGATAATTGCTTAATGAGACCAATAGGGAATTTAAGTTGTTTCACTAAGAGAAAAAAAAGTAAAACTAAAATAAAAAATCAGATTGACTATAAACAAGAATATAGCAAATAATTATATCAACATACACAACAATTTAAAATTACATATATATTTATAATATATCTAATATTTTAAACATTTAGAAAATAAATTTGCAGTTTCATTTTACTTCAAATCATGATAATCGCAATAGCAATATAATTTGCATCAATAACTACTTTGTATAACTCACTGAACAAGAACTGGTTCTCATAGAAAATGCTAAAAAATATGCCCCTGCTAACCCAGACACATTGGCGTATCCAATAATAATTGCTGGATGCAAGTCATGCCAAACACTGTTGTTTCTTACCACAAATATTGTGTCATGACAAAAATTTTCCTCTGTTAGATATTCCCTAATATTTTTCCCAGATAAAAACTAAAGTCTCGTCTGAGTGATGGCTCCAGTGAATACGAGCCCTGCAGCTGAGAAGGATTTGTAATGACAAAATGTGTTAACTGTCAAATGCTGGATATCAGATGCTATGCAAGAAGACATCAGGGTAAGTGTTCCATTTAACAGCATGTAAATAATCATTACGTCTGACACAACCTGTATTTTTTTAAGTGGTGCACTAAAAACTGAAACCATTTAAGAGCCACTGAGGGCCACATTAGCAGATAATAAGGTTATATATCTCAGTTTTTGCAAAGCTTCTATTCACTTTTTCTGCTTCTGCTCCTTCACTCTCTCATCCCCTTTCCCTGCGTGGTGCATGGATTACACAGCTCCAGTCATGCTTCTTCTCTCTGACCGATATTGTTTATGTTTCACTCGACCATGATTCGCCTCCCACAGATGTTCTGGAACTGTCCAGGGTGTTAATCACAAGTAACGTCCTCCGTGGTGTAAAGGAGCCTGGCGTCATTTCAACCTTCCCCAAACGTCTCTATGAGGCCAGTGTGTTTTTCTCATCCAGAGGCTAATGAGTTCATTAACACTTGAAACTGAAAGGGGCCCCTTAAAGTGTCTAAACTCACCAGACAAAAGACTTTAAGTACTGACATCACTCACTACTGTATAACATGCCATATTTTTCTGCAATATTTTAATAAGACTTGCCAGTATGCAAGCCTGGAATTTCTATTTACACATTCAAATTTCTTAATAATGTTAATAGTTGTGTTTTATCTCTCATTGCCACTGCTCAAATTAAGTGACATTAATAGTTAATATAATAGTTCTATCTGGAATTCATTTATCAATGCCACAGTCTTAAAAATTGTCCCAAACCAGCCATTACCCATTAAAAAACTATTTGAATTCATGCAAATAAGATCAAACTCACATTGACTCCATTGAGAAATGGATTAAGTAAATCTGGATTATTTAACATGAGTTGTCAACTTCCTCTCCAGTCTCTTTGACATACTTCTATTAAGTTATACATTAAAGCTGAAGTAGGTGAGATTGGAGCAAATATGATTAAAAAAAAGTTATTTTTATGTCCACTTCTTTTATACAGTCCATGATTTAACCATATGTGGACTCTGGGATTCGATGATATCAAAATATGTACCAGCTGCAGCGAAGGGCACACAGACATTTTTATCTTTTCTATGCATTTGATGTGTTAAAGCTAGGGTAGACAATTTATTTTAGAAATATTTTTGTTGTATTTGTTGAAATTTTCTTTACATCCTGATAGCAATCATTAAATGAAATGCTCTGACAAAAAAATAATAATAATAATCTGGTATCTGTGGCTGTTGCAGGCCTGTAATAAGCCCTTCCAATCATTTCATTTGGGCCAAATGAAATGATTGGATGGCCTACCTGCAAGTCTACCTGCGCGCACTCTGGCAGTGCACTCATTGAGGTAGTTGGATATGGTTAGTGAAGACAACGATGCGCCCGTCTCCCCAACGTGGACTCGTCATCCAGCAGTAGTCAGTCAGTGTGGGTTAATGTGTTTTGAGAAAGTGGCTTTGGAGGGAAGCCTGAAGGGAGGGGCTTTTTGGTTGGATACTTCGAAATCTATCAAAATCTCTGGCTGGTTTCTCCAAAGTTGCCTGGATATGCTCAGGTTTTATACAACACATTTGTTGGAAGTGAAAATTAATTGTGCTATTTCACAGATATTACTGCTGTATATTGCTCACAAGATAAATCACAGCAGCATGCATCTGCTTGAAGTTGTTGTGCATGCACATCCACCCATCATTTAACTGTAAAAAACATCCGACACGCAATAACTCTTTTATAGAAGAGCATCCAGATGTAGCAAATTCATCTGCAGCTATTTAAAAGCTTTAACTTGTCACATGTTGTCAATATTGTTATTGTAGGGCTGTCAATCGATTACAATATTAAATCTTGATTTATCACATGAGGGTCCATAGTTAATCAAGATTAATTGCAAATTAATCACATCTTTTCAAAATGTACTTTAGAGGGAGATTTGTCAAGTATTTAATACTCTTATCAACATGGGAGTGGACATATATGCTTGCTTTATGCAAATATATGTATATATCTATTATTCAGTTAACAACACAAAACAATGACAAACCCTCACCCTTAACATGGTTGGTACCCATGGATCCCTTAGGTTTTATAGTTTAATTTGATGTCAGTATCTTTACTCTAACTTTAAAACTTTACAACCTCTGGAAGATTGATTGTGTTACTGCGTTAAAGAAAGTAGTGGCCTTACAACGGGATGGGAAAGCTACTATTGACTTAGTGAGTGGAATTATGTAGCTACCATTCACTCTGCCGTATCCTCATATGCCCTCCATTCCCAGAATGACCCTGTTTGTGGGAATCCTCGTACATTTTGTTTTAATCCCCCACATAATGAGGGACTGGAGAGGGAGCAGCATCATAATAGAAAATCACTTGTGTCAGCAGCAGCCTTGAGCTCATTTAAGCTTTGGCAGGGGACACTGTTGGTGTTCCCCACTGAAGTATAGAAGCTTATAGTTATCTATGAACAAGAAATATTACATCTCTGCAGTACCAGTTATTGGAATGATCTTGCTGGTTCTGACTTCCACAATTTACAACAATGTCTAGATATTAGTAGTTAATTCTAAGATTGTGTTTTTTGATTTTCATTTGTTTCTTTGCACTCAGAAGAGAAACTGTAACTTAGCCTGCCTAATGAAATCTCAAAGGCCAAACACTAAAACAACACAATATGACTCACAGCGATAACCACATCATTAAAAAAAAAAAAAAGGGTAATATAATCTTTTAAGTTGTTTATTGAAGCTGACATGAGATGATTAGTGACTGGGTAGTTTAGCCCGAGCCAAATGGGTTCCATTGTCATCTGGTATTAAACAACTCTCAGGACACACATTTCTGTTTAATACATGAACTGTTGTCATTATTTCTAAAGTGTACTGTTGTAAATGTACTCATTTTTAACCCTTCTAGCTGCATTGCTCTAGCGATGGCAATGTCTGTTGATCGGTCGGTTCACCACTTTAGTCGAGAATATTGCAACGAATATTCGATGGATTGCAGTCAAATTTTGTTCCCATATTCATGATCCCCAGAAGATAAATCCTAATGACTTTTCATCTAGCTTCACTAGCAGGGCAACGTTTTCACTTCTAGCAAAATATCTCAACATCTACAAGATTGATTGGCACCAAATTTTGTACAGACATTCATGTTTTGCAGATGATGTAATATTCTGATTTTTAGGATCCCTTGACGTTTTCCCTATAGTGTAACCATGTTGACATTTCTGGTTTTAACTGAAATATCTCACAATCTATTGGATGGATTAGCATGTAAATTGGTACAAACGTTCATGTCCCCCACTGGATGAATTGTAAGAATTTTGGTGACCCTTTAACTTTTCATCTAGTGCCAGATCATCATCTGGTCACATTTTTAACGGGTCCAATACTTTGGCTTATGACCTAAACACCTGCAAAACTAATGACATTCCCATACAGCCTCAGCTGTAGTTTTTCTACATGGTGTTTAGTGCCAATTTGCAAATGTTAACAAGCTAACACGCTAAACTAAGATGATGACAATAGTAAACATGATACCTGCAAAACATATGTGATGTTAGCATTAAAGCACCCCACGTGTCTAAATACAGCCTCAGAGCTGTTAGGGTGGCTGTAGACTCAAAGGCCAATTCACAGTTGCCGCGACGGTCCACGGCACGTAAATTTCATTATCTGCCCACGGCCGTGAAGGTTAGTGAAGTCACTCCAAATGCACCAGCTGTGCATGCACTAGAGAGGCAAGCTTAATGCTTGTTTTGTGTGCGGCATATACTGTATGTACTTTATTCTCCATTCTCGGTCCTATTCTTGTTAAGTGGTTGCACATATATTTTTTCATTTTACAACTTTTTCTTGTTCAGCCGAATACAAAAAAACAAAGCAGCTCTTCTTCTTGCTGTTGTGAGGTTGCCATCTTGTTCTCCAATGCGCATGTTTAGAACATGTACGCAGACCCCTAATATGTAGCACGTACACGTCTGCTGTCCACATGCAAGTCTGTAGCCATCAGCGTCCATATTGAAGCATGGTCAAAACTTTAGTCTTGTTTCAGTATGACTTACAGATATCGCACCCAATTACACACATTCTTCACGTAAAAAATATCAATTTAATAAGCTTTCATCTGACTGATTGTCATTTATATTTTTACGTAGAAATCTCTGTACTGTATGTCCAGCCTCTAGATCCTCTACAACAGGTTCTGGGCAGAAGGAAACAGTATAATATTTCTTTATTTCTAAACTCAGCTGTTAATCATAGGAAACACTTCCCATATTCACGCTTTGTTGATAATGTAGTGATAAGGAATGAATAATAGTGATGTGGAAACGGCCCTACTCATGGAGCAAAGCGCTTGAGGGAAGCTGTGACTCACACTAATTCTTTTCTCAGATACGGGCTGTAAACCTAAATTTGGGTTAAATTGCTCCTCTACGGTGGGGTAATTTTGCCTTTCCTGTCTATTCCTTTTGTTTTCTGTGCCCACTGATCGTCACTGATAACATGCACAATGAATAGCATGTGACATTCCAATATGTCTCAGTTTCAGATTTTTTGGAGTGGGTTTGAGATCAGTAACATTTCAGAGTCCTGCTTTATATAGCCATACTTCAAAAAATGTTTGCTCAACATTATATCTAACCACCCTATATTGTTCTTTTTTGTATTAACATAATGCAATAAGTGCACTGTCACTCAATGTTTTCTCTCTGTGGTGAGGCTGCAGTTTTAGGACCTCTAATTTGCAATAAAATGTCTTTTTTATCTTAGTTTGCAATCTAAGTGAAAACATGTTTCTTATTCTATGCTTGAGATGGCGATCACGTCTTTGAGCAGGTCTGAAGGCAGCACTGTGCAATTTACCTGCCCGATGCATATACTTGACAACTTGTTAGGATTGGAAAGGCCTTTGAAAACACACTCCAAAATAAACACATTTTTGCAAGTTAAGTCCTTTTTCTTGGTTGAGCCAGGAACAGATGTCCAATCTGGCTGATGAATCGGAACCATCTGAAACAACTCTTTTAGCCTCAGTTCAATAAATATACCTTTCAACACATTCACGGGAAAAACATGTGGAGTCACAATACAGGCTTTGCTTTTGTGGTAGCCTGTGCGCTGCAGCGTTATTATGGAGTAGATTGCTTGCCTATTCATACATATCTCAATTATCTCTTTAAAAGCCGTTTCACACCAAGAATGGATATTCGTCCGAAGAATTTGCATGAAAATTTATAAAAAATGATTTGATTATTTGATGATTTGCATGGACCTCGATTTCAGCAGCCAATGAAATCCTTTCTTCTAACTGATGTCAACAATCTCGATCTCTCGATCTCCAAAGACGCCATTACAGAAAACCTGCTTGTACAACACAGTCTCATGGCAGTTTGTGAAATCGTCAAGAAGTTCAATCTATTTGTTTTGTGTACATAGACAGAAATTTAGCTTTTTTTGTGACGTTCTGCATGACTTTCAGCAACGTATTTTCTTTCAACGTGTCAATTTCCGCTCCAGTCTTTTCAAAATAAAACTACTTAGTTAAGTTTAGGAATAGATTGACTTGGTTAGACTTAGGCAACAAAACTACTTAGTTAGGTTGAGGAAAATATTGCGGTTTGGGTTTGAATAACACCGGAAGAGCCGTAACTTAAGTACAGAAGTTATGTGATAAAAACTACTTATTTAGCTTTAGGAAAAGATTGTGGTTTGGGTTAAAATAACTCCGAAAGTGCTGTAACTTAAGTACCAAAGTTATATGACAAATCAACTTCTGGTGGATACAAACACCAGTCTCCTGGGCAAAAGGCCTGTATTTTTTGACCCACCCACCCGACCTCCTCCCTACATGGCTTTCACCGCTCTTTATACTTCCCGGTTCAATTGATTTCATGCTGAGCATCACAAAAACAAATGTGAAATTTGTGTCTATGTACACGGATTATAACATTAAATTCTGTGACTATTTCACTAACTGCTGTCCGACTGTGCTGGCTTTTAATAGCCCATTTACAGGATATTAGCGCCAACTGTTAAACAAGAACAGAAGAGTGGTTTATAGTGTCTCCTCCGGCTATGGAAGGAGAAGAGAGACTTTTCTGTCATTTATTTGACATGACTCTCCCTCTTCAGAGCTGTCGACTCGTGCTTTCTCACTGCTGAACAGGTGTCAGATAAACAGACATTTTTGACCACAATGTATATCTGTGTTCGGTACAAAGTCAATGTTTTGAGAGCCAGCGCCATCAGACCAGACACTTGACATCTACTGCTTATCTGTACATTCAAAGGCAAGGCAGCTTTATTTGTATAGCACATTTCAGCAACAGGGCAATTCAAAGTGCTTTACACAAACATTCAAGAACATTGTGACAAAGTGCAAAAGAACATTAAGCCATAATTAAAACAGTCATAAAAACATAAAAATGTTAAAGATTAGAAAATAAGAACAAGCTAATTCAAAGAAGTATTACTCCATGTGTAGGGCTTGAGAGGAAGGCCATTTATTTTTTATTACCAGTATATAAGAAGACAGCTAACAGATGGGTCGAGTGCTACAGGTGGCAGCATGATTTACTTTATTTCAAAAGCAGCTATTACCAGCTGTATATTTGAAAGCATTAGTATGTACATCTGTGTGTGTCTGTTTTGAGAAAAAATAAATCATCCATATGCTGCAGATTCGCTCTTTGAACATGCACGTGTCTCCCACTCAAAAGGCGTTTGGTAGACGAAGTCATTAATGGGACTTGTTTCCCATCTGTACAATTAAAACATAAGAGGAGCTGCGTGTCGGAAATCTGAATGTGCTAGTGATTTAGTATGTCAATCTACAGTAAACACCATGATTCAAAACCCCACTTGACCCCCTACTGCTCAGAAATCAGAACTGATCCCACATCTGCTGCCGACATATGCGCCCCCAACGGCCCTTAAATAAACACTCCACATTTGTCCTAACAACTCCTAATTGACCCTCAAAGAATGACTTTGATTTGATTTGTATGTGAGTTTGTAGGTACGAGGAAGGAAAAGAAAAGAGGAAAATCTCTGACAAGATTCGGTTTCTCCCAAAGGGCTTGAGAGTCAGTTAAACTGTCTACAAATTGCTCAATAATTGAGCTCAAGTGCTGCAGTAGGAGACGGACCCTATGGAGGATCAAATAACTGATTACTTAGGAAAAGAAAGTGAGGGTGCCAGTAAAGATTTGTTGAGGAACCAAAAGATCAGTTTGTGTAACAAAAGATATGGCACAGACTGGAAAATTCCTCTAAATCAAATCTTGTGTGTTTGAGATGAAAGTTTGGGAGCAGAACGCAGGAAGGACCATCGCTGTGGTTGCAAATTCAGTTGCACAACTTCTGTTGAAGCTTTAGAGTACACAGCGGCCCTTACCTCCTTAGACAAATATCTTACTGTCAGCTTTCACTCAAACTAGCTATTTGATGGGAATTTAAGCCATTGCAGACCGCCAGAGGGATGGTCATGACTACATGCAACCCTGCACGACAATCTCAATAAGTGGTTAACCTCAGAATATTGTTCACAGATTGGACTGTGCAACATGATGTATAGATAAAAAAGGAGTGGTTACAGAATTGCAATGATTTTATATTAATCTAGAAGGGCACTCGGAGAGACCTTCGCCAAGGCCATTTCCATAAGTGAAAAATAAGTGCATGTATTCGCCCTGTGATTCGTATCAGCACCATATAAAATGTAATGGCTTCTTCTTTGGCCTATGCTACACCCTTCCACCAAGTTTCATGAAAATCGGGCAAGTAGTTTTTCCATAATCCTCCTGACAAACAGACAAACAAACCAAATTGAAAACATAATCTCCTCGGCAGAGGTAGTAAGGACTAAAAGTATTTCTTAAAAAAAATGACAAGCATACATAAGCTATATTTTGGTGAGTTAAGAATTCTCAACAGTGCACTTTTTGTTTCGACTGAACTGATGCAATAAATGCAGAAACTGAGTAAAACACAGAGAGACAGGAACGCCAATGAAATCCCAGACTTGCACACAAACGAACAACAACAAATATGACACTGATCTCAGTTTCTCCAAAATTCATCCCAGCTGTCTCCAATGGAACCACTATTTTATTGCTAAAGATAACATTCAATATCCTGTAACGTGGGTTTGATCGACTGCAAAAGCATTCTTACATGTCACATGTGCAGACCTCTGAACCTGTGCTTCCTTTTAGCATGCATGTGGACTGATGTTATCTGTTGGGTGGTCAGCGTTATGGACACTTCATACTCTGGTCATTACAGTCTCCTTCTCCTTGAAAGAAAATTTGGACAGCTGTTAAGTTTGAGGGTTGTTTTTTTTAATTGTTGGGTATTTGTGATTTCCAATGTGGGGAGAAATCACTTGACAACCCGGGCTCACAGGAAGGCATAGAAATAGCATGACATTACAAGGATATTCCGCATTTCATGAGGATGCATTTTAGACTTTTCTGCGTGTCATTTGTATGCCGTGCAACAAAACTACAGGTAACGTCCGCAGTTCAGGCAACTAAACCACTCACTTAGATTTAGGCAACAAAACCACTTAATTAGGTTTGGAAAAACATCATGGTTGGGCATAAAATAAGTACGTAAACTAAGTAAAGTATGTATGTACATAAGTACGGAAAACAACACAAATGCCACTAATTTTTAAAACAAAACAACAGTCTCGAACATCGGTCTCCTGGTTGAAAGTCCTGTGTTTGTTGGACCCATCCAGCTTCCCATCCACCCGACACAAGCAGTCACTAGCTCTGAGTGTTGCATATTTACGCTGATGCATTGCTGTCAGTAAACACTGCAGGGCGTACAAATGATGCACCAAAGGCAATAAAGGCGTTCTTATTGCACGTTAAATGCCTTGCACATTATCGTGTCATTCATACACCTTTTGCTATGAATGGGCTGCCCTTGAAATGGCTGTGCTTGGTTGAGGAATTAAGGAATGAAGTGGAATGGAGGTTCTCTTTTTCTGCCTCTTTACCTCCAAATATAATAGGTGTGGGATTTTGACATATTTATATTTTCTATTTTATGACTCTATAATATAATAAAAATAGTGTAAAGGAAAGTCATATTTCCCCTGATATTATCAAACATTTTCCTTGTAGAATGATCACTATTTGTATATGTTGCTGCTATATGTTGAACTAATTAGCTTAAAGGTGCAGTGTGTACGATCTGGTGGCATCTAGTGGCGAGGTTGCAGATTGCAACCAACTGAAACTTCTCCTGTGTGTCAAGCGTGTAGTAGATCTACGATGGCTGACGCGAAAACGCAAATTGCCTTGACTAGAGCCTGTGTTTGGTTTGTCCGTTCTGGGCTACTGTAGAAACATGGTGGACTCTGTGAAGAGGACCCGCTCCGTATGTAGATATAAACGACTCATTCTAAGGTAACGAAAACTCAACGATTCTTATTTTCAGGAGATTATACACTAAAGAAAGCATACTTATTAATATTATATTCCATTTCTGCCAATAGATCCCCCGAAATGCTACACACTGTTCCTCTTAGACACAGATTAACCTAAAGGTTTTAATAATTAATGGGAGGCACTGGCTTGTCCATTCCAAAATCTGTCTTGATATTTTCTTGGATATGATTTTGACATAAACTTGGCTCTTCACAGGTAAAGAAATGGGTGAGGCAGAAGACTACACACAGGGAAAAAGCTGCGGGTGAGCTGAGGTAAAAGGCATTTTTCATTTTATGGCCTTTCAAAAGAAGATGTAACTTTGTGACTGCGTATTAGAACAAAATCATAAAGGAGCACAAGGAGCAGAGAGAGAGGAAACGAGGGATGCATGTTCCACAGATTCTCCAGTTCCACATTCCTGCAGTGCAAGGAGGTGTAGTTCACACATCCTATCTGCTCGCTCAATTTAAATATTTTGCTCTGTTTTAAGTGCTTCTTAATTTTTCACGGCCTTCAGCCCTTCCAGCTGATCCCTTCCAGATGTGGTTCAAGTGGGAGGTGAGTGAGGAAACAGGGGCAAAGACACTCCACCCTATACACACCAAGCACACACACGCATCCTTTTCTACGCTCATGTAAAACAGTTTCACCCCTTTCTTTATCTCTCCATCTCAGCTCAGAAAGATGTATTAAACACACAAAAAGGACACGCATACGCAAAAGGCGAAGGTATGGGAGTCATGTCCAATGTTTTACTCAAATGCTGTGGGAATAACAGTTAAACTTGTTTTAAAGAATCACAAAAACAGAGGAGGGAAAATGATCCCTGCAGAAATTGACTAACCACAAACTCTGCCGCATGAGCCAATCACTGTCACGATGAATGCAGACATGCCATATCTTGATCAACTACAGAAAGCCTCCAGGCTTATTCGCTGCAGGGTTAAAAAACATTGTTTCAAACAAAAGAATGGTGGGACGATCAACTCCAAAAAAATTTTTAGGAGCTCACAGTCACATAGTCTCAAACATGAGGGAATTTTTTCCTCACTCACACGAAAATATGTTGTTGCTGCCAGTTCTGTCTGGATTGACAATCATAACCAGTTTCTTCTAATATTAATAAGGCTTAATATTCAGGCTGTCAAAGTTAACGCGATAGTAATGAGTCAACGCAATTTTCGTTTTAACGACACTAATTTCTTAAATGCATTAACGCGACTCAAAATGTTTAGGTTGTAGCGGGCTCAGTTTTAAAGCTAGATCGAAGATCCATTATATGAAATGGTATTATATGAATAAGGAATTCATTGGTACCAACCGTGTCATACTAGCTTGTCGCAAAGAAGGCTAAATAACGCTCCAAACTTACTCACTCCAAAAAACTGGCATGGCCATCTTCAAAGGGGACCCTTGAACTCTGACCTCAAGATATCTGAATGACATGCCCACTTTATGATAATCACATGCAGTTTTGGGGCAAGTCATAGTCAAATCTGCACACTGACACACTGACAGCTGTTTTTGCCTGTTGAGCTGCAGTTTGCCATGTTATGATTTGATCATATTTTTTTATGCTAAATGCAGTACCTGTGAGGGTTTCTGGATAATATTTGTCATTGTTTTGTGTTGTTAATTGATTTCCAATCATAAATATATGCATACATTTGCAAAAAGACAGCATATTTACCCATTCCCATGTTGATGAGAGTATTAAATACTTGACAAATCTCCCTTCAAGGTACATTTTGAACAGATAAAAAAATGTGCCATTAATTATGATTAACTATGGAAAATCATGCGATTAATCGTGATTAAATATTTTAATAGTTAATATATTTTTCTGAGTTCTACTACAAGAGAAAAATGTGATTAACTGTCAAAAGATTTACAATCTTTCTGAAAAATCAACTGATAAAGTTAATCTATTCTATTTAGACAGATTTAGAAAGATTTTAGATGCAACTTCTCATTAACTTTTTCTCATCTCATCTTCTCATATTTGCTTTTCCAGCTGTCACCGTGCAGTCTCGGCTGTCAGGGACTCGCTGAAAACAAACACACACACGAATGCATCACCATGCAACCACAACAAGATTTCTACCAAAAAATAAAGTGACAAATCATAATGTTCACAGTCATTTACTACCAATATCAAGTTTCTGTAAGATGATTTTCACATTGTACTGACTCTACTGAATTAAAACCAGAGCCTCCCTGAAGGGTAAGACATAAATCAAGTAACAGAAATTAATCACACAATGAAAGATATTTTGGCGTATTCGAGTCCAGTGTTCGTCATTTGTTAGAATGGGCTTAAATAAACCAACAATATGGTCATTTAAAATCCCCTTAGGTGCTGTAATCATAATTCTAAAACCCCAAAGTTTGTGCTTAAAAACTTCACTGAACTAGTAATCAACTGCATAATGTTAACATCATGACATTTTAGCGTTTCCTTATGTCAAAAGATGGTAAAAGGAATTAGTTGGTACAAATTTGTCAATGTTTGTAAAGCTCCCAGAAGAGAGACAGATACTTGGAAAGTATGATGTACTATAATGGGTAGAGTATGGGATATGTATGTAACAGTCCAGTCCAGTGTCCAGTTCAACTACCTCTCTCGTGAGAACACCATCATCTTTGTCCTGGTATTCCCCCAACATGTTCTATAAACGCAGTAGACGATGGACAGCTATATTGGCCAGATACTGCCTATAAACGTCTTTTAAAGGTTTTTGTTGATCTTGTGTTTGCCTGCGAACATACTGTATGACCACAAAGAAGAAATGCTGTCACAAACGTGTCAAAATTGCATCCAAGATTGGGAGACTGGAAAGAGTGATCTAAGGAATCTCACATCCATCTACACCAAACTTAATGGTGCACAAATGATGGAATGTTTTTGAAAGCAGGTGAGGCATGAAAGAGCCCATAAATAGGCTACCAGGCCCAGGGTTTGGGAGAGGTTCAATGCAACATTACCCCAGTGCAAAACAACACAGGAGCGAGCTGAGTGTCTTCGTCTCTCCTCATCCTCCAGACAGACAGAGTGCGGGGGAAAGGCAGGTCGACCTCAGTAACACCAAAACTTAGCGCAAAATTTATGGGACCCTGCACAGCGAGACAGTCGGGGTGATGCCAAATCTGCCGTTTTTGCGTGCCCAGTTAGAAAACATCATTAGATTGCTTCAGTCAATTCATCAAAAAACAGGGGATTTGGGGGAGCTTGTCTAATTTACAGGTCCTCAGGCCCACCATGGAGAGAGTGTTGTGGTTGGCTGGGGATGCCTCAGCGCCAAAACTGCAGCCAATGGCAGAGTGTTCCTTTCTCTTCAGGTCAAACTGGAACCATTAGAGAGAGAGGGCAAGGCCGTAAAAGAACTGAGGTCAAAAGTGTTCTTGAGAAATATGGCACTAACGAGCATCAGCGGGCCAACGTCATGGAAACAGGTTTTTTTCACCGACACATCAAACCAACACTACAAACGCTGAGTCATGTAGTTAATGGACATGAATCTTTTAAGAGCAGAACCTAATTTTCTCAGCTCAATGGACCCAGGGAGTAGAGTCAGGCACAAAGACGAGTGTGGAGAAGGAAAAGGGGGGTTAGAGGGCATAAGGACTACATGGGAACTAATAATCCCTTCACAATAGTCTGCGCGTCTGGGTTCTGATCTGCACCACAGAAACTCTCTATGGTCTGGAACATTCCTTCAGACTCAGGTTTAGTTCCTCCTGGAGACAGACGCAGGTTGGCTCTTTATCCAAACTCCCCTGTCGAAGCCAATATTTCAGATCTCATATAGCTCGTGGCAGGGGGGCGGCAGTCATCATTTGCAGAACAATTTTAAACCACTTTTATAAGGAGTTCAATAAGGTGACCAAAGTAGTCCATTAAAATTCAAGTGAAGTTTTCTCGCCATATAAGGCAAGAATTTAAGCTTCCCTTAAGGGCATTCTCTTAAAAGACTGTCTTGCTAATCTGTCTGGGTGCCAAATATTCTGGCCGCAGGTATGGCGGCCTGGTTTCCTAAAAACTACGTTCCCATACAACGAAACTGCATCGTCAATTATTTTGAGGGAAATGTATTTTCTACCAGATAATGTTTGTTTTTGACGTATCAAATACGTTTCTTATCATAGTTTGCAGAAGTCCATTTTGGGAGGAAGCCAGGGTGGATAAGTGGGTCAAACAAACAAAGGTTGTCCAACCAGAAGACCGCTGTTTGTGTCCCGTGTGAAACCAAAAGTCATCATTGATTTATTTTAATTTACATCAGTACCTTAAAGATGCAGTGTGTAGAATCTGGCGGCATCTAATGGTGAGGTTGCAGATTGCAACCAACTGAAACTTCTCCCATGTGCCAAGCGTGTATGAGAATTACGGTGGCCTACACGAAAATGTGAAAATGCAAATGGCCCTATCTAGAGCCAGTGTTTGGTTTGTCCGTTCTGAAACATGGCGGCTGGCTCCGTGAAGAAAACACGATCTGTGAGTAGATATATTATTTTATAAACTATACTGTACATAGATATAAACTTATTCTAAGGTAACAAAAACACAATTCTTATTTTCAGGTGATTATACACTAAAGAAAACATGCTTTTTAATATTATATCCCATTTCTGCCAGTAGATCCCCTAAATGTTGCACGCTGTTCCTTTAAATTACATAACAAACATACTTATTTTAAGCCAAATAATGATATTTTGCTAAACCTAACCAAGTAATATTGTTGCCTCAACATAACTACATAGTTTTGCTGTGTTTTTTGTTTTGTTTCAATTTACAACGCAACCGTAATCCAGGAGTAAATGTGTTTCCCTCAAAACATAATTGAGATGCAGTTTGGTTGTATTGGAATGTAGTTTTTGTAGGAGACAGGGTTGGGTATGGAGGCCTTGGCTGTATGAATCATTGTTTTTGCATATTTGTGGACAATACTCTAAAGCTCCAGCCAAGCATGCCAAGAAAGTGTTTATGATGTTTTAGATTGCATGTCATTCTCGACTTATTCTGTGAAATTGTGGCCACTGAAGTCTGGACTGAAAAGTAAACTCAAACAACCCCTGCTGTTCTAGCGCCACTCAGCATTCGTACAGTCAAAATCCACTGTGGCAAAATGTAAATTTAATTTACAACAATGATTCTTTTGACTGCAGTGGATTTAGAAAAAGGAGTACACAGTTATCTCTCTACTTCGAAAGCCTTCTTGTCGGCATTTCCTCACCCAGCATGCAACGCCATGATGATTATACTGAAAGGCAAACGTGTTTGTCTTTTTCTTTGGACCAACTTCACTGTATGCACAGAAGAGACTCTGCTTATTTACAGGCATTTTGTATCTTTTAGACTTTTTATTCGGTCCAAATGTGGTCTTCTATTTGTAATCCAGCCTCCCATTAAGTAGTACGTGCTCAGCATTATATGTGGCCAAGCGGACCAGGAGCTGGAGCTGGAAGAGGAGCCACTAGAGAGAGGGCCACTTCAGTGAAATCACAGAAAGAAGGAAGCACTTCTCACAAACATGGTGCAGGTTGAGTGGATGATCTTGTGTTTTATTATCACCTTTGAAGCCAGAACAACAGCATCATGGTTAGCAGGACAGCTCTTTGGTAAACATGTCTGAGAGCTATGTAAAAGGGTGCCAATTGTCTGGTTGCTGCAGGTTAGATACGGGAGAGGTAGTGTGGAAACTTACCCTGATGTTCTTTCTAAGCTGCTGTCTCCTTTAAAGGTAACACAGTCACACTGTATTGTTTGCCAAGGACACATGGTTGGGAAATAATCACGTCTAGTGATAACGAGGAACGCAGATCATTAAAAACCTGAGCTGGTGGAAACAAACATCCCATGTCTGTTTCCATTGGTAACTCATGAGGATATTAAGCATTTACTTCCGCTGGTGTTGAGTAACACAAACCTAGTTTGCTATCTACCACAGAGTCGAACGCAATGGAAACAGAAACAAACAAAACCATTAGGTCTGGGAGATCTCACTTTTAGAGTTTGTATAGACTGACCTTTTCCTGGATACAAGTGTGTAACATTTATAGATTATTGAAATCGCCACAACTCTTTTATTGTCTTTCCTCAGCAACAGACCAAAAAAAGCATCAAACCACAATAAGATGCAATCAATATTTTGTTTAACAGTTATTATGGCCTTAATAAACAACCCTGTCTCCTATAAAATGATGCTCCTATATAACTAAACTGCATTCTCAATTACGTTTCGAGGATTACGGTGGCAGTTTTAAACACGTGGTTACAACATTGAATTGAAACAAAAAAAAACACAACAAAACTACTTGGTTAGGTTTAGTAAAACATCATGGTTTGGCTTAAACGAGGAAATATATAGGACTGACAGCTAGCATTTAAAATGGGAAACAGCAGTCTAAATTTATAACATTGGTGCCGTCGTCGTACGGTCCTCTCATTTGACTGATAACAGTTAGTGCACATTTTTGCAATTTGAGGGTTACCTTCTAGACATGACCGCGTTAGCCAGTGGCCAGCAGCAGTAGTCAGAATCACTTCACCGACTGTGTGTCTCAAATACTCACTTCTTTGATAACTCAGCTGCACACGGACCACAGAGAGATGATGCCGAGGCTTTTCAGGTCAGGTAGACTCTAACGTTAACGTCATCTCTGTTGATCTAGTCCATTTGCTTGTTTCCATGGCCACAGAAGGCTGTGTTTGTGTGCCGATTTGTTTTATATGTGGCAACGGGGTGTTGAAATGGGCGGTGGATGGGATCACGCCAAAAATGGTGAACTTACTGGCTGTAGCATTGTTGTCCAAGAACAATGCTACAGTATTTCAATTCAGCACGTTTCCTTAATCTCTGATGACATATCATGGTTATTTTATGATTTATTACAGTAATTATATTACATATTTGTCCTTAAAAATCTCTTGTTTGTTATGTTTGTCCAACCCATCCACACAAAGCCCCCCAGGAAAAGCGCCGGGCTTTGGAGCAAATTTTTGCATAGTATTCAAACAATGGAATTACAACTTCCATATCCATCATGTGATGTCATTGGGCCCAAAAAGACTTTTTCTTTTAGACTTGCATCGGGAAAGAGGCATCTGAAAATCAGCGGATAATTTTTTTTTTTGAGATGAATCAACTTCCCAGTATGAACACTTGAATAGTCCTTATTTATATCATTAGGTCATAAAAGTTGTAAAATACTCTAATAGCCGAATCCAGAGTAATTTCCTTCCTCCGATCGAGGGCTGGGAGGCAGGGTTAAAGGAAACGCTACTGTGCCTGTTCTATGGGCCCAATGCATGCGGAAGATCGCCGGATGGTCCGGGTAATTTTATACTTGGAAGTCAAATTTTTTTTGCTTCATGCGCCACTGAGCAACTTTCATAGGAATGAACGGGGCCCCGCCTCCAACGCCGTATCCAGTTCTCTTTATACATCCATGATCCACCCCGACCTTCTTCCTATACGCGGATGTCTGGGGACTATGATTGGAAACGTATTTGTGATATGTCAAAAACATACGTAATCGGAGAGAAAATGCGTTTCCCTCGAAACGTAATTGACAAATGCAGTTTTGTTGTATGGGGACGTCATTTTTAGGAGGCCAGGCAGTAATAAAGCTTATAAAATGGATTTTTAATGGTCATGTAAAGACTATGTATACCATTGCCATGTGTGCAAAATATTCACTGTATGTATGCTAAATCAATTTGTGTGTAGACATATTTTCAGACCACTAAGAACACTTTCTGTATCCCATTCCTTTTTTTCCCAATGTGCAACTTGTAGAGTTCTCGGCCATTCACACAGTCCCACCCTGCGATTCAGCACCAAATGTATCCTGTCTTTTCTCTCGCACATTTTTCTCAGTGCACATTTGGGTATGCTTGTCATAAGGTAGAAAAAAGGGGTCATGTGTCCGCCAAACCACACTACTGGCCCATAGATAGGAATTTAGGAGCTAAATGGTCCAACATTTTACTCACTCTTGTTACGTCCCTCTGTGATTTGCAGTATTTTTCCATATTTCTTCACTTTCGCAGCATTTAACGCACTTAGATGAAATTGCTTTTACTGTTGAGTGCAGAGATATTGAAAATACAGTTATTCTTTATGAAATGTGATTAAATCGTATGTAAATTTGTAATATTGTTGTTATCTGTGTCAGGATTATGTACTAAAATGTGTTGCCTAACATTTGGAAAAATCCAAAAAAATTAATATTGGTATAAAGCGTGAAATATTTATTAGTTACTATAATTATGACATTTGTGAGCTTTGCGACATTGGTTTGATATGTGGGTGCAATTTCTCTGATGATCTTGTGCTCTTTCTGTGCCTGGTCCTAACTCACAACACGTTCTCATCCCACCTCGTCACACTAGCGCTTTGTCTGACCCCTCAGCATCACTTTTCACTCCGTGGTTAATGTTGTGAATTAAACAAAAACATTTGCTTATGTTCAGGTAACAAAACCACTTAGTTAGGTTTAGGACTACCAACATGGTTGGGCTTAAAAATACTATGTTTGTACAGTGAAAAGTGACTTGACTTTGTGAACACGGGGCACGAACAAACAGCTGATTGTAAAGTGAAAGTGGGACACGAACGGCGATCTCCTGGATGAAAGCTTCGTGATTGTTGGACCCAACAACCACCCCTCCCGCCCGCACAGTGTGTCTCTTTCGCTCTTTAAACTACATCGCCACAGCAGTTTCCCTGAGCGTTTACTGTTGCCACGGATGGGTTTACATTGTAGTAAATGAAAAACCCAGTGCATTTCACATCATCACTAATGGGTACCTTGTGTGGCGGTATCGAACGCTGACGGTCGTAACAAAGCGTCGGTATTTGACGCCCTGGGAATGAGAACTGGCTGACTTTCATGGGGGTCCAGGAGGACCTACCAGGATGTTAAGGCCACAGAGACCAATTGTTTAACTATGGCGACCCACCTCATTCAGTGTCTACTTAGATTGTACCAAAGTAAAGCCAAGGATATATTATATTTGAATGTGACAGTGAATGCTTGGAAAAAAAAAGGAGGTTCCTCACTCAAAGGGCCTGTGTTCTCACGAAGATCAGGATGGGAAAGAGAGGCGCAGGGCTTCTGCGCCTTTTCCCAGAGCCTCTCATCCCTCTACAGGCCAAGTCTACTGCCAAGAGAAGTTCCAGGTGGTCTCCAGGCCGCCTTTGATCCTCACCAACCAGGGTCCCTTGGACAGATCAGTCAGTGTAATCACTTGTGTTTCAGAGTGCTCAGGGGAAACAGTACTGCTCCATTTCCCTTTCATGGCATGACCTCAGCAGTGGCAACCATAGCCTTGAGGTGACACAGACCTCTGTCCAAATAGGCTTCTCTGTTGTCCCTATCTAATTGAAAGGGCAGCAGATAAATGCTAGAGACAAGCTGCCTTGGTGAGGCACAGAAAAACAAGCAGAGAGAGGAGAGAGGGGTGGCGGTGCCCACCTCCGGTGAACACTATTTCGATTCAAGTGGAGAAGATTGTTGGCGAGGAGCACTGTGGCACACAGCCCGCCTGAAACTTGCCATGCAACACTTATTTTTAGCCGACCCTTCAAGTTTACATCACGGCCGAACCACGGTCCAGTTACTGACACTCAAAGTGTAGTAGAGGTCCAAACCGTGTTTGCACGAACACACCGCGTTGGCAAGGAGGTGCTGGTGCTGCGGACCAGATGCACAGACAAAGTGCAAAGAGGGGCCTGAACTCCATGGCAGCTCATCTTTGGCCTTTGGAGCGAGAGGAGTGTGTTTGTCTTGGATGAAGTAGAGACAGACGTGCTGCCAGCTTCTTTGAGCAAGTGCTCGAGCAGCAACCGAGCGGGTTTGGTTCATCAAGATTGCGGGCGGGGGGAAGCATTCTTGCATTTCACTTAAGATTAGTGTTAAATTTCTGAGAAACGCTTGACAACACATATTTCTCTTATCGGATGGTAATTATTTTATTGTTCCGTTAAACACCATGGGATAACTTGTATTCTTGGCTTTCTTGGTGCATTTTATTTGACATTTCAGGCCACAGGATTGTTTTAGGCACCAGGAAGAGCTTCAACTTTGCTTGTCTCTGTCTTTAAGCGTGTGAGAGAACTCTTCGTTGATGCTCTGTTGCCATGGAAACTGTAAGACACAAGCCTGTCTCTGTTAGGTCAGTCATGCACTGTGGTTTACCGTTATAGAGGCCCTTAACTTTGTTCCATTAAACCCCCTTCAAATCGTGGTTATTTAGACTTTTCAGGCCTATTTCCCTGTAATAGTTCCCACATGTTGCTCAAGAGATATCAATCTTATCAGGCAAAATACTAACCAAAAGTGAAAGGAAAATGTTTCAGGTAACCAAACAACTTCTTGTAAAACCACATATTTCCAAAACACACATTAAGTTATTACCTTCACCTGGGGGCATGGCAATGGGATTGGCAAGGCCATTTTGTTTTGTACATCAGAGATGACTCACAGTTGTGTGTTAATGATTATGAAGGGATTAATTTCCACTAAGTGAGAAATGGCCACGTCAAAAATTGGAAAAGTATTCTAACGTTTTTCTATGATGACATAAATAATAGTAAATATTTTGGCTTCACATTGATATTACAGCTCAAACTGAAGGTCAACCTGATGTGTGAGCCAAGTTCAGTGAGTGCAGCGGGCACCGAACACACTTTGATGTAAATTCTCACCTTATTGTGGCTTATCTCAACCCAAAATGGTGGTTTACATGCCACAGATTAGCACACATAAACACCATTCATTAGAGGGCTCGGAGAACGCCTTCCAAAGGTCCTTGCCAACAGATTATGCTGTGATTTATGTGGTGTGAAACTTGTGGTCACGACAAGCCGTGAACTAAATAAGTGGAAGATTATGGTTTGGTAAAAATAAACAGAGGATATTGCGCATTCGTGAAACATATTCTGTTGAAAAACAACATATTCCATCATTTCATCTCCAGCTGGGTTTTGCCAGGATTGGCTTTCATTTGTTTTAATGATTCATGGATCTCACTTCCCATCATTCCCTCTTTTGCCTCTATGTAATTTCAAATGTTTAATCCCCTCTTGAATCTGGCAATAGTATTACTATATATAAATGAGGTGTGGGAGCTATCTGAAGACAGGGGCTCCTGGCAAGAGTGCTTTGCTCTCTTTATTGCTTTGAGATGGGAGAAAGTAGTGGTCCAATATTTGTAATAAAGACCTTTGTATTTCCAAATGTCTTCAGAGCCTAAATTTAGAGACTTGCACATCAAATGGCTGGGAATTTACACTCGGATGCTGCAACAAAGATGTCAACTAATTTAGTCTACTAATAGTCTCTAAAAGTCAGTTCACCACATTGGTCCAGACTGAAATGTTTACACAACTATTAGAAATATTTCCATTAAAGTTTGTACAAACATCCATGGTCTCATGGTCTCCTAACACTACCATGAGGTTGACATTTTGGGGTTTTAGCGAGATGTCTAGACAACCACTGGATGGACTGTAATGAAACTTTATACAGACATTCATGCCGCCCTTCAGGAAGAATTGTAATCACTTTGGTGATCCCTTACATCTTACATCTAGCACCAATTTCAGCTCGTCTAATACTTTGGTTTATAATAAAATACTTGCAAAACTAATGACATGTCATCAACCTTTGTTGTACTTTGTGTTTAGTGCTAATTAGCAAATGTTAGCACACTAACACACAAAACTAAGATGGTGAAAACATTATACTTGCTTAACAGCTACATGTTAGCACTGTCATATTGAGCACATAGACTGCAGTATGTAAAGATGGATGACATGACAGCTCCCCAAAAGTGAAGCCAAAACATCTCGATTGCCCCCTAGTGGCTGGCTGCAGTATAGGTCATAAATCCCGCCCCCTCCATGTTAGTGGATGGGACATGGGCCAAACTAAAAAATCAAACTATGCGTCAAATACATTTTTCCCAAAGATGGTTTCTGTCATTTTTGGTAGGGTAGTTCTTATGAATATTCAAGTGTTCATTTTTCTGATAACTTTGGTTTGAATTAGTTATTTGATGCTATAAGAAAGGGGTGAGACATCATGATTGACAGCTGTGATTGACAGCTGCTCTGAGTGATGTAGGAATTGTACGAGAGACGAGATGTAACTTTAACTTCCCATAAGCGTCACGAATCTGTGTAATAGAACATGTGTCAATTTGACCATAAATGTATTTATAGAGGTATTATGGGTATTGTTGTGACTTTCTAGCCAAACAGCTACCGTGGTGCTAACGTAGAAGCCAGGTGACTCATACTAGCAAGCTGCGGCCATGCTCGGCTCATGATTGGCTCAAGATGGCAGCTCCGGTATCCATAATATTGTGGCTTCACTTTTGTACAGTGGGAGGAAGTGGAGAAGCGTCGTTAACATTTAGCTCAAAGCACCGCTGTGCCTAAGGACTGAGCTGTTAGAATGGCTGTAGACTGTTAGTCGTGTTTCCACCTAAAATAGAGCTCTAATGTGTTTCTGCATTATCACCCTCTTGTTGCAGCAGTGACCCCTGTCTAAGTACAGAAGAACTTAATGAAATAGGTCATGACACAACAGTGACCATCAGCCTTCAGCACTTCAGTAGCCCATCAGTTAAGCCGTGAAGCACTCTCAGCAGAAATGTAAGCTTTCTATTGCAAACCCTCTCGACAGCGAGGCCATAAGGAGGAGTGACCTTCAGGCCTTTGTCAATTTTTCTCTTTTTCTTCAGTCAAGCCGGCGGCTGCAGGCTGCGCTCCATCATCTAGCTGGTGTTCCAATTTTGATTCAAAGCAGAGACTCGGCAAGTGAGCCAGGCTGAAATATTATGCTCACACACACAAATGCACACATGCACATGAACAGTTATGGAGAGCTTCAACACGCAGCCACTGACTTGTGAAGCAGCATCCGTCACACTAAACCCATTTTACTTATTCCCGTCCCTGCATACTGTAGATAAAATGTGTTTTTTTTTTAAAAAATCAAGTATCTTTACCACTGAAATCCTCTGCATCTGGTGTTTCTCACCAAGTGAATTAGGGACGTGGGGGTGCGCAAAAGTTTCTAAAACAAATGTTTATAATTCCTGCCACAGCATATTATAGCCTCGCCAAGCAACAGTGGGGAAGTAGTTTAATTGTATTGTTTATCCTGATACAGGGTAGCCTACTTTATAGTTGCTGTGGTTTTACAACACAGTTTATGTTGCTATTGTAAGCTTGTTAGATTTTCCATTAAATAAATCATTTTTTAATACAGTTTATTGTTTTTTGTATTAATTCCTCATACTTATGCAATTTTATGCAACTTTTTCTTACATAAGAACACCCTGTGCAAGCAGGTGTTATTGTATTCTTTTAAAGTTAAAACATATCTTCGTTTGATGCCTGTCATACCATTAATCACTTTGAAAGAATGTGTCGATTTTTCAAACAGTGGACATCTCCTCAGTTATTTCATTTTGGAACAAACCTCTTTAGATGATACATCAAATCTGTAGGACACATGCTGAGACTGAAGTATCAATCTGTGCGAGCTTCTGTCATGACCTTATCAAACAACTGTTGACGCACAACTCCCTTCAACTCCCGAGCTGTCACTCACAAACTGCGGAGACTGATTAGCTAAATGAATATCAGACTGAAAGATGAACACTGTGACTTCAGAGGTCGGCTGTCCATACAGTTGGACAGAAACAAACAAGCTCTACCTGCCATGCTCCGCGGCTCGAGGACCAAAGATCAGAGGCAGTCAATTGGGGAAATTTTCACATCATCTGTCAAATGTTCTCACTCCAGCACCCTGATGGGAGGGAAAAGAACACGGTGCTGTCTGGTTTCAACATTTTCCCTATAATATTGGTCTATAAAATCTATAATAGAATTGCGTGTTGTGATACAAAATTGCTCATTAAATACGCTATTTATTGTAATGGTTTGATTTAGAGCTGCTTTTTATGTATTTGTTTGTTTCTGTTCTGTCAAGACGACTGCCGCTTGAGTGGTACATATTTTTCCTATGTTCAATGTTGTTTTCTACTTCCTAGCAAGCAAATTGGTTCGTTTTTCTTTTTCTTTAAGCAGCGCATATATGAATTGCATTGGTTTAAAATTGCTTGCCTTGTGTTTTCCCTACAGCTGAGGGCATCAATCATGAATTGCGGTCACTCTGTCATAGATGGCGTGGATGCTCCATCCCTGTCATGTTGCATTCCTGCATGCAAATTCGGATTATTGCTTGTTGTTGTCTTTGTGGTGGCCTAACTACACGTTTTCATGCAAATCCAGGTCACATGAAGTTCAGCCAACCTGTTGGTTCAGCAGCTGTAAAATGCACAACCAACAGTGAGGACAGACAAAATAATACCCTCCGTTCATTCTGATGACAGAATGACTGATACTACTGTGTTTAGTGCGTCTAAGAGGTGGCGTTTTTCTATGAGGGGAGACTAAATGTAGGGCAACAAAAAAATCATTTTCATTTCAGTCTTTTGCTACAAATGACTCAACCAGTGCTGAGGGTTTCAAACAAGCTCTCATAACAATGTGTTGGATTCATGTTAGGCTGATAATTTATTGAGTGTTAAAGGCGTTCAACAGGGTACGTCAGGTGCAAGAAGACATTTGTACATTTTAATGCATCGCTCTTCAAGGCACAGCAAGGGATCCTAACACTTAAGTGCTGCGAATGGCTTGCCAAACCCGGAGAAGATAGAGAATAATTACATTTAACAGTAAAGATGGTAAGAATTTGGATGGGTCCACAATCTCTGTCCATAATAACAACCGTTAACAGTTTGGGTTTAAATAAAGTTGGCTTGAAACAAAAGGGATTTGACAGTATTTGTTTCTCCCCCATCCTCTATATGTTAGATGGACTTTTCTATTTTAAATGTAGATTTTTAAAAAGGAAGAAATGTTTAGACTCAATCTAAACAGCTTCTTTTTTTTCTGCTTGGATTTCAGTTTAAAGATGAAGAAAGAAATCTGCTTTCTGATTTAAATAATCATTTATTGCAGTGGATTGCTGATGCAGTCAGTTCCAATTTCGTCTGTATGAAAATGAACAGAGAGCATTCCTCGGTCTCCCTGCTGTATAAACTGAATACTGGATGGCGCCTCTCCAGACCGGAGTCTCTACGAACTTGCCTACCTTGGCTCTGAGCCACACTTGTGTAACATATCGTACACACTGTGAAGGCAGCATCATCACAACCAGACAAACTTGGCCTTTCGAATATTCTGGTGTCAAATAGACCGGCTGAAGGCCTGCTTCAGTTCTGTGTTAATGAAAATCATATTGCATATTGCATATCTTTTGCAGATAGCCTCCCAGCCATAGTGAAATGATTTAAAATGAATATAAAGCAACAAAATTAAACTATCTGTGCCTGTTTAATATTGGCAATATCTTTGATTTGACGATTTTTGCATTTCATAAGCAGGGCAGCCTACATTGAGGACACTGAAGTCACTTTGATGCTTTTAAAACAACAACAAAATAAAAGATTCAGTATTTCCTCACCAGAAGTGTATTTATAGAGAAGACCTTGAATCAGTATTTACATCTTCATGTTGGGAAAAAAAAATACAGAAAACATATAATTGAACAGCGAACTGAACAAATAAAATGTGAAAAATCCTTTTTGGTGAACTGCATGGGGAAACTTGGACTCATGCCCTCAGTAGTTCTAAAATCCTTGCCACAGCCTTGATCATGAATTCTTTTTCTTGTGAAAAACACATTTATTCAACCTCCTGGCCTCTTTCATATCATGTGAAACACATTTTCCTTTCAAGAGTTATGCCTCCTGTGACCATTATCATTAATTTCAAATTGCAGACAGAAGCCACTCAGGTACTGAAGGGCTCAAGTCAGCATAGCAGAGCAAAGATATTCAGCTGGGCATTTTGGCATTTGACAATATCCTAATAGAAATTGTATTGCACCCTCTACTGGAATAAAAAGAGTATAGCAATGCAACTTTTAGACAATACGAAGAGCAGTAATTTAGCTCTATATTATGTTGCGTTATTCTATTTCCTTCTTGCTTTTCTAATTAATGCATTTTTTTTTTATTTAATTAGCTACTTTTACATATAGGCCATCTTTTATATCTAAATTTGCACAACTGTAGATACAGTTAATTTTGCAGAATACATCCTAAAATTGCTTAAAGTTTAGATGAAGCTATTTTACACAACTGCTAAGAAATTTGCACACGGTATTTTATACAGTATGTATGTACATTTACTTTTTTAATAGTCGTGTATCACAGCTGTCACCCTGCACTATATTCAGTTTTAACAGTTTTCTTCATCTATCTATCTATCTATCTATTTTTTCATCCATGCATCCAAATGGAGGAAAATGAAACCACTATTTTCCGTTTTCAAAAGGGACCTTGTGGACAATCATCTCAGTGCTTTAAGACTAATGAAAGGACAACATGCAAAGTCTCTCCTCAGAGCTTATGAAAAACTGAACATATATGATGATGACCCCTAGAGCTACTATGGAAGAATGCAGTCTTATTATTATTTATTTATTTATTTTTTTTATACTTTATTTTTTTCCATTTTCATATATGCAATCCACTGTTTGTAATTACAACAGTCTATAAACTAACTTTTAAGTAGATGAGCTTACAGACAGACCCATCAAATACACTAGAGAAAACAACCTCAACATTCAAAAACAAAACAAAACCAAGAAAAGAAATAACAATAATAATAATGACAAAAAGAAAGAGTAGAGTTAAAAAAAACAACAACAACAAAGCAAACAAAACAAAAAAAACACACACATAACAAAAAAAAACAATAATAATAATACAAAAATACGAGAGTAATAATAAATGAAATCAACAAATAAGTTAATAGAAAATAAAAAGGAGGGAGGGGAGGCAGGGAGCGCAAATATGTAGTTATATAATTTACTATTATTATTATTATTTATAATAATGGTATAATATAAATGTAATTATATTATTTATTTATGCATTTCTTTTTTGTTCCTTGAATTATTTTCTACCCTCTTATTTTTGTTATTATATTACTTTTTTTATAATTTAAGTTATCTTTCCTGTCCAATTGTGCCTTGTAAGTTACAATGCCTTAATGTTTGTAAATTAATTATCTTCAATAAAAAAAAATGTTTTAAATTACTTAAAGTTTAGATGAAGCCATTTTACACAACTGCTAAGAATTTTACATAAGGTATTTGATACAGTATGTATGTACAGTACACATGGATGTATTACAGTACAGCACATTCATGCTGGAGGAGCTCTCTTGTCGCGTGTCGCTCCTTGATGACGTCCTTCCGGCTCCACCGTAACAACACGTGTGCGGGTGTACAGTGTCGAGCTGAAGGGAATAACAGCAACTAAACTTCAGCTTTCAGACACCGTCGTGTGGTCTGTTCATTTTTTGTTTGGGGAAGGCTTTACCGACTAAGCCGTCAAGATGGTGAAGCCTCTGTTCAAAGGGAAAAGCTCGATAAACCCCTCATCCTCCAGCAGCAACCCTGGTGAGATAGACCTCAGTTCTCCTCCATGCACCGTGTTTGTTTACAGCTAATGCTAACTATTGCTAGACTGCTGATTGTACGCTCTGGAAAAGACATTTATGGATCGTTTACCTCTGTTAGATTAAACTAGGCACTGAAATGAAGTGTGCAATGTGTCAAAATGAACCGCATAACACGGGTTAAATTAACTAAAACTTAACTTTATCTACTGCTATAACACATTAGCTTTAGGCCTTTTAAATGTGACACTGACACAACTTTAAAGGAAGGGGCTTGTGTCAAGTGGAGGTGTTTAATAGATAGATAGATAGATAGATAGTAACTATTGATCCCGAGGGAAATTCAAGTTTCCAGCATCACAGTTCCATAGTGCAAAACATGTTAGTAAAAAGGCAGTAAAAAAGTTAGTAGTGCAAAGTACAAAAAAATATACCAGATATAAAAACACAAGGAGATGAAGAAAACTGTTAAAACTGAATATAATGCAGGGTAACAGCTGTGATACAGGACTATTAAAAAAAGTGAATATAGTGCAGAAGAGACTGTTAAAAATGAGTATAGTGCATTATTATCTGTCCTGCAGACCTGTCCTTAAAGTCTGGAAACGGAGCTATCATTAATTGGTCATAAGATGTCTAACTGAAACAGCTCTGATGTGCTTTGATAAGCCAAGTGTGTTGAGCAAATGGATTGTTATATTAATTGTACATGTATTTTCACAGATCGAGCCAAGGGTGCTGGAGGGAACAACATGAGGGACCGAGCCACTATCAAGCGTCTGAACATGTACAGACAGAAGCAGAGATGGTAATTGATGATACATATTTAAATTATTCTTATGAGCAGCTGATTGGCTGATAAAAAATAAAACATTAAGTATTCTATTCACACTGACACTGATCTTCTGTTCCCAGTAATGACCGTGGGAAAGTCATCAGACCTCTACAGTTCCAGTCCACAGTGGCTCCAGGGACTCAAGCCAGAGTGGAACCCAACATCAAATGGTTCAGTAAGTGCCCTTCCTTACCTTTTAGTTTATGTTGAGTATGATATGTAAGGGATAATGTACAGTGAGCATGTCAAAATGAACCCCGACGGGGTGATGCAGGTCTCATGCAGAAGTCGTACATGCGTACGTCTAAAACTGTGGGTCTGCTGGGCTGGGGCCATGCTCTCCGGCTCTGCAGGTTGCTAAATCTCAAAATACTTACTACTTCGGGGATTATAGATTAAAGTGTTTGGTGGTAAGGAAGACAATACATGGATTTTTCCTGCATAAAGAATTTAAAAGTGTCTGGGTTATTAACAAGGTGCCACCTTTTTTTAAAACCTGACCATGTTGGCAATATTAAAATCTATTTCAAGAGAGTTTGTGTTAAATGCACCACTGCCAACTACCACTATTAGGTGACGTTAGTAAGATGATACAATATTCTTTATTTGGATCCCCATTTGCTTACACAAAACTAGTCTTCCTGGATTCCACACAAAAACAATAACAATAAAAAACTATTTAAAATCGAACTGTATCAATAAATCAAGAAATGACAGCTAGCCAAATGTAAGGATCAGAAAATAAATGAAATGGTTCTACATATGAAACGATGGATAATTAGCGCTGGACATTAAAGCTTGAAAGAATGTATCACTAACAAGAGTTCTGTAGATTTATCTGGTGATAGACATGAGGGCTGTCACTTTTTAAAAAAAATCAAGTTTGAAAAATGAGATCTAACACAAAATTAGTTTCCATTAATTCAAATGCAATCAATGCATGTAGCCTAATCATTAAATATGTTTAGGGATTCACCAATATCGCATATCGGGCCGATACTGACTCAAATAGTTGGATCGGGTATCTGTGACAATGGGGCCGATCTGCTCAATTCAGTTTTATGTTTATTATATACTGTGTATATATCTATATAAAAAAATTTTACCAATTTGTTGCTGCATTAAAAAAGTTTTCTAGTGTACGATTTATTATTGTAATAATAAATAACAATTCACTAAATGTATATCTATGTATTTATTTGTTACATTTTGTTTCACAAACCTAAGAAAGTAATGTTTAAGTCAAGCATGATGTTGCTATATAAGCATATTCTAATGATTTTATATAACGTTATCGAGATATGAAATGGTCTGTATTGTGATCGAAGATTTTGGCCATATCGCCCAGCCCTAGTGTGATTGGAAAATTGGGAAATTAATAAGTCGAGTGGTTATAAATGTGATTAAAAAAGAATGGGAAATCTGAACTAAACTGTTCACACTTTGCATCTCGATATTGTGTATTTCAGCAAATACACGTGTGATCAAGCAGTCGTCCCTACAGAAGTTCCAAGAAGAGATGGGAGCCGTACAGAAAGATCCGTATCGTGTGGTGATGAGACAAAGCAAACTCCCCATGTCCCTCTTGCATGACAGAGTCAAAGCCCATGTGAGTATAAAGGACAGAAAGTTCTTTTTTTCTGTGTTTTATCCTTTGCGGTCTGTATAATGGTTCTTGGGTCCCAGGTAGGCTCTCCGGAGTGAATTTTCATAGTTTGTGCGAATTAACACCTTTTATACGTTTTATTATGCGTATACTGGCATATAAAGCTACTGACGTTTTTACCTGGCTCATATTATTCGGTGCAGTAGAGAATCATGTTGTCCTCAGTTGCTTGTTTCTTGAGGTTTTATGAGGTGAGATGAACACGAGGACTCACTTTAATCCTCGTTCAATTCTCACTCTGCCGCACCGCGACCCAGAATGTATTGGCACTGTACTTGGCTTGGCTTTAAATTTCCACCCCATAACCAACACGATTCTGAATAACATCCAGTTCTCCGTGTTGTTTTCCATCATATTGGGTCCGAAACAGTCTTTTTTTATTTTTTATTTGTATCTGAGTTTGAAGCTGTTAAAGATACTGATTTCTTTCCTTTACATTTAATCTAATTGACAATTGAAATGTAAAAGAGATTCACAAGTTGTCATAATAGCACCTGTTACATTGCAATCACCATCTTATCATTCATTACATTCACTCGTGTACGTTATGAGTATATGTGACCAGCAGCGTCTCAGGTCGATGTAGCGTTCATGCTCATGCAAAGCATTATTTTTCCACTCTTATGGTACGTGTCCACAGCCTCCGTCCTTTCCACGCTTCCCATTCATTGTCTATGTAAGCAGCCGTTGCAATGCATTCTGGTTTTAACTTCCAAATATCGACCTTATTCAGGCGGCCCGCGATGAATCTGTGAACAGTTCGGGAGGTTTAATATGGGATCTTTAAACCCCTCACTTTACTAGATAATCTTGGACCGGATTTCCCCTCTGATTGTCAGGATGGGTGAACTGGGGATAAATCGACATAAAGATGTTATTCTAAGAAGGCAGATGAGTTAAACCAGAGTCTGTGGTTTGGTAGGTGAAATGCTTCTTCAAAGAACCCTGTAGAAGATCTTGGCAGACAACCTGAAGCCTTAAGCATTATTGTTTCTGACAACCCCCCCAGCCCTCATGGCAGTGTTGCAGTAGAGGCATGACCTGTGATTGAAATCATTGGAACAGTTAATCAGTCCTGGCACAGGCGTGGCTCTTTCACTGGCTTAGTTGTTGCATATTTGGTTGCTCTGTTTACTGCATGCATTTGTTCTGTGATTCTGTCTGAAACCTTTTGGAACGACTGCATCACTTTGACTGTATCAAAAATCGGTTGCAACACTGACAGAAACCTTTCCTCTGTGATGCAGTCTATATATTCGTAATGGCAGAGCTATTTAGCTGTTCAAGCATACCATGTCTTATTCTTTTGGATGTAGGCCTACTGTGGGCTGAATAGGCCATGTGCAGCTGTGTTATGTAGGTAAAAGTTCTGAATAAAAAAGTAAAAATGTGAATGAAAGATCTCTAGAAATCCCTTGTCCTCATCTTGAACCCACATAGACCTGTTTTTGTCTTTTTCAGGGGGGGTACAGGGGGTCGTTATGACATGGTTGATGCCAGTCTCTTAAGTCGTCTAGTTTCATACGATACCAATATCTCTAGCTTCAAGACTGAGCCCGCTACAGCCTCTCAAAGACCGCAATGTCTGTCGGGATCGGCGGCGATCCTGCTGGTCTCCCGACAATTTGGTCTGGTGCTCTCAGGTGGTTTACTGTTGATTAAAATAAACAGTCAGAGCTGTAAGTCTGATCCTTTTTCTTTGTTTCTACACATGCAGAACTCCAAGGTGCACATTCTAGACACGGAGGGTTTTGAGACCACATTTGGGCCCAAGGCTCAGAGGAAGAGGCCCAGTCTCATGGTAGGGGACATGAAGGACCTCTTGGAACAGGCCGAGGCCTCGGGCCAGACCTACAATGCAGACAACGACAAAGACCTGGTGACCGAGGACACAGGGGTCCGGTAAGACCTTCAGAAGATATTATAATCAATCCACTCTAACTGACCAGACGCACGGTTGAAGAATTTTCATATTTACATGTAGTAATGCTTTTTTTATTCTCATTTTGATCAGGGTGGAAGTACGTGAGGAAATCTTCAAAAAGGGTCAGTCCAAGAGGATCTGGGGAGAACTTTACAAGGTATTATTTCCATCCTCCTCTCAGCACAGTGCATTGTGTGATTCGATATTACGATTTATTACAATTTTTGTTAACTTTTTTAACACTAGACCATGGGAAAAAGTCGTATCATACACTGCTAGGGACTTTTACCTTGGAAAATCTCTAAATTAATATAGCAAAAATACTGAAAATTCCTGACTGTTTTCTTTTAAAAGGTGATCGACTCATCAGATGTCGTCATCCAAGTGCTGGACGCCCGCGATCCCATGGGAACGCGCTCCAAGAGCATAGAGTCGTATATGAAGAAAGAGAAATCTTGGAAACATCTGATCTTTGTTCTGAACAAGTGTGACCTCATCCCCACCTGGGTCACGGTAAGACATTTACAACATGTTCATCTTCGGTTCCCATTTCATTAGGAGTGATTGTGTCTGTTTTTTTCATAATATTAAATTGTGTGACTGTCTCTTTGTCTCAATTTCGAAACCAGAAACGGTGGGTGGCTGTTTTATCCCAAGAGTACCCGACTCTGGCTTTCCATGCCAGCCTCACCAACTCGTTTGGTAAGGGCTCCCTTATCCAGCTGCTCAGGCAGTTTGGCAAGGTAAGCACATGCTTTAGATTCAATATCTTTGATTTATCATGAACAGAAAACCTTTTACTGCATCAGTAACCATCACAGAAACCATAACTTTTCGCCTTTATGTCCTTTGGCGTGTTGTCCGGTTCAGTTGAAATCATTTTTATCTGCAACAGAACTATTTATTTGCTTTTTAATATAAGGTCTTGGAGATTCAAATTGAACCCTCTTTGATTTATGAGGGTACTATTTATTTATATATTTACTTATGAAAACAAGTACTATCTATAATTCAGGGTGTTAGTGCTGGGGGTTCAGTTTAAATACCCAATCCAAACATCAGCCATATAGTGTATGGAGGGAAATGGAATATTATTCATTATTTAGATTTTATTGTAATCACAATTTAGTTCTTAATACTGAATAGAAATTGCAAGATAAGAGCAATCACAGCTGCTCAGTAAAGGATATGTATATATCAAAGATGCGTTTTTATAGCTATCATTTTATACGTGTTGCTGTATTAGGCCATTGTGGGCAATGCTGAAATTCAATTTTCCTTGCTTTGTCACATATATAATTCAATGGAGTAGTCAAAAGGCATTCCTTTAGATATTTTATCTAAGAATAGTTCCTTAATCAAATTTTCTAACCCTACTAAAAACTACATTATAGCGTATATTGCTAACCTGACATAAAATTACCTTTACCGCAATGAAAGGTTTTGTCTGTATCAGCCACCCTTAGACCTGAACATGCTACGTGACGGCTGTGGAAGTGTGGGACTAAAAAGATCTGAAAGGGTTTGATATTCAAAGGGAATGTTCTTGTTAGATTTAATATTATGATTTAAAGAGACAGTTATGAGAAAGACACTGAAAAACTTGTATAATTTTTTTCCATTGTAAAAGTTTTTTCTCTCTTGGACCACATTCGCCAAAAATTCGGGAGATAACGAGGTGGAAAAAGTTTTCCAAAACAGCCTTCATAGTTCACCTCCTGGGACAATAACACAAGATGGCTATATCTCTTGTTTTAAAAGGCTTTGTGATTGTTTTATTTACATATCAAATCCTTTTTTAAGATATCCTTTGGTAAACTAAATTGTAGTTCTGGAGTGATGACAAGTTCACTCATTGCTAATGGCAACAGAGACCCATCTAAAGTTACCTCCATGAACCCAGGACAGACTGAGGTTGTTGTTTATGAAACACAACAGTTTTGACTTTATTTGTTTTACCTCCCGCAGCTCCACACAGACAAGAAGCAGATCAGTGTGGGTTTCATTGGCTACCCTAACGTGGGCAAGAGCTCAGTCATCAACACACTGCGGTCTAAGAAGGTCTGCAATGTGGCGCCCCTCGCCGGAGAAACAAAGGTACGTTTCAGGTGTCATCTCAGCCGTGCAAACTAAATGTAAACCTGTGATATGCAACAGAGCAACACCACTGATGAAAAGTGTGTCTAGTAAGCACTGCAGTGGACATTCCTGTAAAAAGAACGACGGGAAACTACAGTTTTTGATTCTTATTTAATGAAAGTTATGAATCTGAATTCTGAAGGTTTAGGCTGTGTGTCAATATAGCGCATTTTTCTGAGTGCCTTTTTTCAATTGTTCTCAATGAGGAGAGAATGTATGTAGCCGCCTAGAGAAAATCACAGCGTCTCTTTTCAGAGCGCTCTGACTTTTTTGTGAAGCCGCTCCGAGCACTTCTATTTAAAAATCTCTGAACTTTTCATTAAAGGCGATGGTGTCGTCACTGTGGACGAAGCGCTCCCCAGTAGTACATAAACATTACTAATAAAATAAGGATAGGAGCAAAGAAGGTAATGGTATTTTTGTGTGTAGCGTGAAAAGGAGAGCGGAGTTCAGCTGGAAGGTGATGTGAGGTGAAAAGATGCATGTTACGCCTCTTAACTTGGTAATTGTTTATAGCTGCAACAACAGAAGTAGCTGGCTCCGAGTTCTTAACTATATAGCTGAAAATCTAAGGGGAGACCGGGCCAAGAGAAAGAGCAACAACCCTTTTTATCCTTAATTTCCTCTTTCTGGGGCCGCTTATCCTGTTTGGAAACGAAGAAGGGTCTGAAAACCCCAATGTCCACAGCAGGGTCAGCGGGAAAGACGCACGCCCAGCCAGTGAATCTGATGGGCGTGTGGCCAGCACTCCTTTATTTCACACCTCGTCTTTGATTCTCACTCAACGCTATTTGACAAGCTCACGATCTGCAGCACTGCTGTAACCCTCAATCCTCCGTCTGTTAAAATGGATGTGTGTTTATGGGAAAAGTTACAATACAATCCCTGAACCAATTGTGGAGGGGAGATTGTTTGTAGCATAAGGGGAAAAAACAAAGGAAGTTTCAGTTATCAGTGTTCTTGCCCAGATTCAAAACGGTCTTTGTTTTGCTCTGGCAAAAGATCATTTTTAAAATATTTTGCTTCCCCATTCTTCATGGTTGACGTAGGTCTGGGCGATATGGGGAAAATCAAATATCACAATATTTTTGACTAAAGATATTGATATTGCGACAATATTGTAGGGTTGACTATTGCTGCATTCAAAAAAGTTCAGAAAATTACACCACTTTACTGTAATGCGTGGCACTTATGCCATATTTCGATATCCAAAACCTAAAACGATATCTAGTCTCATATCACAATATTGATATAATATCAATATATTGCCCAGCCCCAAGTTGATGCATCTTTTTACATCATTAAGGTGAAGTTTGTGAATGATTTGACCATATAGACAAACATTAATGTCCTCCCTTTTTTAGGTGTGGCAGTACATCACTTTGATGAGGCGCATCTTCCTCATTGACTGTCCTGGTGTTGTTTACCCTTCAGAAGACAGTGAATCTGATATTGTCCTGAAAGGAGTGGTAAGTCTCTCTTTTTTTTATTCTTTTGTGTACCAAGGTTTTGTGATACGTGCCTCGCATTCTTCTGCTACCACTCCAATACAATGGGGGTGAATTAAATTTCATTTCTGCTCCTCATAGCACTGGAAAACAGTAGACACAATGTCCCAGTAACTGTTATTGTGGCATATTTGACAACTCTGTACCTGGAATGTGACCAAAGAATTGGAAGTGGATTCTTCTTGCTAATACCCGGCTGTTAAAAAAATGTCCTAATCAGCTCCGATTCTGATCCTCGAAATCCTTTTTCCAGATCCTGGGTTTAACATTTAGCCCACACAGTCCCCGTAACTGAAAGGTTGCACGTTCATATCTCAAACTGCACGCTTTTTTATTCCCCTTCCTCCCAAAGGTTCAAGTGGAGAAGATCAAGAACCCAGAGGAGCACATTGAGGCCGTACTGGAGCGGGCCAAGCCAGAATACATCCAGAAGACCTACCGCATCCCCACCTGGACCTCCGCTGAAGACTTCCTGGAGAAGCTTGCATTTCGCACTGGGAAACTTATGAAGGTCTGAATGTTCCTCTTTCATTTTCTTGCTTGTAGGACCTTAAAGCGGGGGTATGCAGAATGTTTTTGGCATCATTGGGCTAAAAATTCCATAATAATCTTTCAGCATATTGTAATTCAAGTGCTTTGAGAGATTACTAGTCTTCTGCACCTCCTCATGGCTTTGTTTTCAGGCTTTAAAAAATCTAGCCTGTGACAGGAGACTTTGGCCAATCACAGGTCATTTCGGACAGAGAGCGTTCCTATTGACTGTTCATTCAACGGAGGCAGCTCTCAATCACTCACAAACTCCGATCAAACAGTCAAACTAATGTCACAATGGCTCTGATTGGTTGTTCTCCTCCGGTCTGTGAAATCTGAAACCTGTCTCATGCACTACTGTCAGGATATAGCAACCATTTTATAAAAATATTTTTTTTTAATCATCATCATCTTGCCTACTGTGGCTTTAAATGGTTACTTAAAACTGCCTTGCCTCAAGTTGTTATTCTATTTATTTATTTCATAAAAATGTAACAACAATCTAACAAGTAGAGAATATGGTTACCCAACAAAACTTAATCATTGTCAGTATGAGTAATAATTTCAGTTAAAGTAATCGTGGGTATTCTACAAATGCTTCACACACAGTCTGTTAAAGGCAGGGTCAGTAATATTGAGAAACTAGCAAGAGTACACTGGATTTTAAAATATTATCCAACGAAGAAATCAAGCCGAGTGTTGCCAACACTTTTCCAATGAAAGCACCTAACAGCACGAACTCCAAAAGTCCCTAAATCTAATAAAGAAAGTCGCCAAGTCGGCAACACTGACAGCTCGTCCCTTCAGGCCTTCCTCCAAAGACACTCCCACAAAATGATCATTAAAAAAATAAACATTCGGGCCGACTGAAATGATTGGGCGGGTTTATTACAATCCTGTGATAGCTATAGATACCTGATTTATTTCTTCTTCTTTTTTGTCAGAGCATTTGATTTTTATATTTACAAACCCGACCTTTTTAAGTATTTGAATTATCCATTTTATGAAGTGCAACAGGCCTATTTTTGGCCTTCTGTTAAATAGCAATGTGTTTATGAACCACTAGTTTTAAATCGTGAACTTGAGCAATGTATTGTTGGTATTTTACAGGGCGGTGAGCCAGATATCTCCACCGTCTCCAAAATGGTGTTGAATGATTGGCAGAGAGGACGTATCCCCTTCTTTGTGAAACCCCCCGGACCTGAGGGAGATCAAGAGGTAAGAGTTTACTGAATTTTAAACCTGTGTTTTTTTTCAGTAAATTACTTTTTCTCTACACCAACCTGTGCTTTATGTTGACAACCTGTGTTTTGTTTCTGTCATTTTTTCTAGGGCAAGGAGCCGTTGCCAGTTAAAGGACCCGCAGAGGTCGTGGAGAACGTGCAGGAGGAACAGCCAGACAATCCGGACGCCATCTCGGAGGAACACGAGCAACAGCAGCAGCGGCAGCAGAGACAGAAGGAGCAGGTCCAGAAGATCCTGTCTAACGTGCGACAGAACTTCGGCAAGATCAACGTGGCACCCGAGTTCAGCGAGCAAGACATGGTTCCTGTGGAGATGCCTGACCTGGGGCTGTCTGACTTATCCGGCTCCGATGGCGAGGAAGATGGTGAAGAAGAAGGAGAAGAAGGAGAAGAGGAGGAGGGCGGGGAGGAAGACAAATCCAATGTTGAACCAGCCGATGGAGAGGCTGAGGGCTCCGAGCCAACAACCGCTCAGACTGGCAAAGCAAACAGCAGCAAGAGTTCACGAGAGGTGATTCGTGAGCTGGATGACAAGATCTCTAAGTACAAGCATTTCCTGGACCGGGCCAAATCCAAACGCTTCTCCGCAATCCGGTCCGTCTGCTCTCACACAAACCTCACTCACATGTTGTCTTTGTTTTGTGTATTGCCCGAATTTCTTTTATTCAGTAATGTAACATTTTTCCATAACTTTTGCACGTCACGTTCTTTAATCTCTTGTTGTATAGACACTCTGAGACCTAATTTAATCAGTTCATTTCAACAGATCCCAACAGGAGTAAACCGTCTGCTTCGTTGGGTAATGATTTACTTTTTTGCTTTTCTTCTTTGGACAGGATACCTAAGGCTCTTTCTGACAAAGCGTTCACGGACATCAAGACTAAACAAGCGGCAGCAGCAAAGCAAGCACAGCAGAAAGGTAGTCAATCACCACGTTTTGTCATGACTTTGTATGGTGCTGAATGTAGAACTTTTTTGGAAGATGGATCAGATTTGGTTAGGGTCCAAAAAAACTTTCACAGTTCTTCAGAACAAAATAATTTAGCACACAAGCATGCCATCATACTGGTATGATGATGTATTTCCCCCCAACACAGAAACACATAAATACTGATTTGTGCGGTATTTGCCTGTAGCCATGCAAACTGGGTAGGTCAGGCCGACCTTGCGATCCAGCCAGGCACTGACATCAGCGTTGTCAATCTTTGTTTGAATTCAGATGCAACCCAGAGGAGCAAGAAGAGGAAAGCTGAGGAGGACGAGGAGTCCACCCCATCCCACAGACTGACGTCTAAACAGGTATGCAGTGTTTGTTCTCTCTGACGTCAAACAGATCTCTCTCGGTCGACACGTTTCGTGAATGTCTAATCCTCTGACGAATAAGGAATGTTGGGTCTGTATATAATATAATATGTATATATATAAACATACTGTAAAATTGAATTGAATAGATCAGCCCCATTCTCACCGATATCCGGCATGTGAACGGCCCCTTACTGAAAAGCTCATTTTGTATCTGTTCTCTTTATTTATCTCTACAGAGAAGAGCGATGGACCGCGCTTCGAGGGTGAAGAAAGTTGGCGTGCGTTATTACGAAACACACAATGTGAAGAACAAGAACAAGAACAGGAAGGCCCCAGCAGCAGCCACAGAGGGCAAAAAGGCCAAAAGACCAAAGCACTAGACCGGACTCGTAAAACATAACATTTGTAATAAATCTTTATTTAAACTAGCCAAAAAAAGGCCACGTTTTTATCGAAAGTATAGAGTTGATAGAAGGTGGAGTGCTGACTAAGTGTTAAATGGTCCTTATCAAAGTGGCCACTTGATGCCTTATCTTGACCTTGACTGTCCTTCTGGGGAAACGACTCGTTCGTATCTCAACTTTCTTTTTCCCTTCAACCCAGAACTGTTTTTGAATGACATTTTCATTCATCATTTACAGGTGTAATGCTCTTTTGATGTTCAAGAGAAATGTACAGTTTACTGATTGAACTGTACTTGTCATGCCATGCTGTAATAAAATATGTGCTAATTACACTCAGTTAACTTTACTTTAATTGATATCATTTAGACATTTAGTTAACATCCTGTACTGGGAAAAGGAAACTCAGTTCTTGTTCTCAGTTTGGATGAAGTTACTTCTTGGGTGTGATGATCCCTTCCAGTTGGGTCTGAATGGGAAGACAAATATTAAAATCGTAAGACAAGGAAACACAGCTACTATTGGTGCTAAATCTAAAAGAAGATTTGTTTCTTTGGTGTGTAATTATGAAACATCACCTTGAGCTGCTGGTTGGTTCTCTTCAGGAACTGGATCTCTTCAGTGTGCTTCTTTTCCTCCATCTGTCGCCTTTCATTGTCTCTCTTTTCAATTGCATCGCATTTAGCTATCTGCTCGTTCAGTTGCTTCCTCAGATCTTGTTTCTCATCCTCCAGGTCCGAAATCTAGGTATGTAATGAGACACGCTTGTAAGTTTGTTCCAGACGCAGGATCAATTATGTAGAGGACTTCCACCATTCTTATTTTACAATAACTCTCAAAGTGAAATGGTGCTCTCTGCTGGATACCTTGCTGAAAAACAGTTCATAAGTGTATTCCTATGGCTTTAGATGAGTGAAACGAAGCGTGGCAAAAATTCAGATATTTGGGTCCTCGTGCCCTGTATGCCATTGGTTAGTGTAAGTCAAAACAAATAACTAAATGTCCTTACTCTTTTCTCCATGTCAGCTTTGCCCTGCTCAGCCTGCAGTGCTTTCCTCATCCCAAATGCCACGCTGCTTTCGTACAGCGTCTGGTACGCAGCAATGGTCATTTGAATCTCATCTCTGACCCTCAACAGCAGCAGACCCCTCTCAGCACAGTTGATGGTCACCTGTCTGATCAGCTCATCTTAAAGAAATAGAAAATCGGGAGGATCAGACAATTAAGTTCATGTTGATGTGAGTGAAAATGTGCCTTTATTGGAATATAGGTGGTTCCATCTAGGGCTGCAACTAACGATTATTTTCATTGTCGATTGTTCTGTAGATTCTTTTCCTCGATTAGTTGTTTGTAGGGATGCACCGAGCCGACTTTTTTAGTCCTGATACCGATAGCGATACCTGGCCTTTGGGTATCAGCTGATACAGAGTACCAATCTGATACCAGTGTTTAATTAATAAACTATGTGTCACTGTGTGGAAGTGACTGAGATCATTCTTTTATATGTCAGGGAACATCAGGCCTGACTTAAAAATTGCTTTCCTAACTTTAAAACAAACGTAACAAATAAATACATAGATATGCATTTACTGAATTATTTAATATTAAAATAAATCGTACACCAACAACTTGGTAAAAAATCATACAGTTCAACTGTAAGCTTTTTTAATACAGCAACAAATCTGTCAAAACTTTAGTATATAAACATTGAATTTAATAGATCGGCCCTATTATCACTGATGCCTGATCCAGTTATTTGAGTCTGTATCGGCCCGATATCTAATTCGGTATTGGTGCATCCCTAATTGTTTGGTCTAAAAAATGGCAGAAAAGGGTGAAAAATGACAATTGGTGTTTCCCAAAACCCAAGATGACGTCCTCAAATGTCTCCTTTTGTCCACAACTCAAAGATATTCAGTTTACTGTCATAGAGGAGCAAAGAAACCAGAAAATATTCACATTTAAGAAGCTTTTAACTGATTAATCGATAATCAAAATAGTTGGCGATTAACTTAATGTTTGACAACTAATTGATTAATCCATTATTCATTGCAGCTCCAGATAAAAATAAATAAAAATCCAGCCATATCGATCACAAAACTAACTATAATACATGTCCTTTAATCTCTGTGTGTATCGTCTGTGTGTTGATCCATCATTGATGGACCTCAGTGACCACCAGCATCTCAGCCTCCTCCTTACCAAAGCACTGGGAATAGATTTCCCTGCGGACAGGGCAGATCCCTGTCTCTCTGGCCTGCCTTTGCTGCAGCTTTATGTCCTGCTGTTCCTCCAGGCGAATAACATCTGCTCTTGTACAAGGTGTACTGGACACTTGCTGCACCCACAGTTGGTTCCCCTCCATCCATTCCCTGCAATAGCAGAAGTTGAGATAAATGAGAGACAGTGTTGTTTGAACTTGCTGAACAATATGTTGTCAAGTCAAGTCAATTTTATTGATATAGCCCAGAATCACAAATTCGCCTTAGGAGGCTTTACAATCTGTACAGGATACCCTCTGTCCTTTACAGTGCGACCCCATATTTGATGGAAAGAGCTATACCTGGGTGGAAGGATGGCATTCAGGATCTCCTCATTTTCCTGCTTGGGGCCATCAGTAGAGGCTGATTTTAGTTTAGGAGGTGGTGGAACAGGGCTAGAGGTGGCAGACAGCTGAGGGCTCACTTTCAAAGGCCGCCCCTGTAGTGAAAAGGATTTTATGTTACACATTGTATACTGAATGTACTTATTTTTTTTAACTTCAAACTCAAAACTCAATCATACATTAACAGACCGGTTTCACACACAAGCTGTGCCATCATGTAGAAGAAAGGACATTAGGCTATAATAACAGCAGTAGTTCAGTCTTGCAGATGTTGTCATGCTGATGTTGCCACACAAAGAACGTAGCTGCTGCAATGTCAATGCTTGCTCCATCTCCAGGCAGTGAGCGCTACAGTCGAGCAGAGTTTACAGACTTCTATTAGCTTTTTAGATCAAATAGAATAATCAAATATGAATAACATTTTTACAGTTCCAATTTTTTAACACAACTTGCCATTTTTAGGTTGTAGCAGGCTCAGTTTTAAAGCTATAGAGCGAAGATACTGTCATCATATGAAACTAGAAAACCCATTGGTACCAACCATGTCATACTAGCTTGTCGCAAAGGAAGTTAAATAACGCTCCCAACTTGCGCTAAATTTTGGCGAGGAAAAACTGGCATGGCCATTTTCAAAGGGGTCCTTTGACCTCTGACCTCAAGATATGTGAATGAAAATGGGTTCTATGGGTACCCACGAGTCTCTTGCCATGTTATGATTTGAGCATATTTTTTTCTGCTAAATGCAGTACCTGTGAGGGTTTCTGGACAATATTTGTCATTGTTTAGTGTTGTTAATTGATTTACAATAATAAATATATACATACATTTGCATAAAGCAAGCATATTTGCCCACTCCCATGTTGATAACAGTATTAAATACTTGCCAAATCTCCCTTTAAGGTACATTTTGAACAGATAAAAAATGTGTGAGTAATCTGCAATTAAGCATGATTAACTATGGACAATTAGAATTTGCTCCAAAATGACCTTAAAATCAAGGAGCTGGTATCATTAAATATTTTTAAATCTAAAATGAAGGCTTTAGAAGCAGACTCTATGGCATGCCAATGTTTTTAGCCCCCTTATTGTACAGCTGACTCAAAGAAAAGTTCCTTTTTGTCCCCCCCATTTGGCTTTAGATAGTTCTCTTTAAATGCATATTTTAGTGCTTTTAGTGTTTGTGAATTGTATTTTATCTCTATTTGTGTCTGCAACTTTGTGTTCTTGCTGCTGACCGTATTTGCCAGTTCTCCCTTGGAAAAGAGGTTCTTAATCTCAATGGGACTAATCTAAAGGTTAAATACATAAAAAAAATGAATTCATAGTTGTAACACATCAGCATATCTAACTACAACTATTTGCAAAATAGTTTGTAAATAATATATTCTACTCTGTATTGATGTCCTGTATTTATACTGTGTTATTAATGTCATGATTCAGGGAGTTTTTTAAAGAAATTTCAAAGAAGTTATTTGCTAATTATTATCCTTTTACCAGCAGACATGGATAAAAGCAAAATAATTAACTTTGTATTCTTTTCCTGTAAATGTATTAAATAAATTACCAGTCAATGAGAAATAGCAAACCTGTAAAATGAAGTGTTACCATATATTTAATTTAGGCTTTAGAATTGCTTTTTAAAAATAATATTTCTTAATGTAAGGAAAACCTATCTGTCCTGCATTTACCCTGTTATTTGTTATTTGGCAGGTGGTGATTTCATTCCCTGTTTGTAACACATCAGCATATCTAACTACAACTATTTACAAATAGTTTGTAAATAATATATTCTATTCTGTATTGATGTCCTGTATTCCTCCTCCCTCCCTGCCACCACTTCAATCCCTAATCATTACTTTAGTTAGTATGGTAACGTTAACAAAGCAAACTAAACTCTGGTGGAGTTAGTTACCTGGTAAACTCACCTTTAGTGATTTCCTGTCTGTGCTTTTGGTGACCAAAACTGGATTGTCGTATTTCAGGAGAGACTCTGCGGGTGGAATCATTTTGTTTTGTTCACTATGATAAATAATAATAAAGCTATACACACTTATATCCAGAAGCTTCTTGTTGTTGTTGGCTTCAGTTTACAGGAATGTATCTGTGTTGTTGCTGACAAAAGGTTTGGACTTCATTGTCATGGCAACAGCGTCTCGGTGTTCCATTTTAGTTTTGTCCGACTGGAATCAGCAGTTTGTTTCACACAAATGCACTGTTCATTTTTCATTTTTTTAATAAAATATATATATAAAAAAATATATAAAATATATTAGAATCAGCACAACAAAAAAAGAAGACTGCTAAAGTGCTACTGGGTTTTCCTTCCTCCTTTGGTGTGTGAATTTAATGTTATGTCCCGTTTTACGCCTTAAATTGTGCCTTTTTATGTTTTAAAAAAACGAAATGTTGTTTTTCATCGTTTTAAACAACAGTACATATGATACGCAGTCATACGGAACTAAAACAAAAAGCTGGTAGCGACCATATCATATCGACATCAACTCTCGGGCGCACCACCGGAAACGGAAGTGAGTAAAATTCAAGCACAACAGTCGGAAGTTTGTAACCACGACGGTTTTTTGTGAGTTTGCTTTTGTGTTTTTATAAATGCCTTTGGGGCGCACGGCGATGTGTGTTTAGTCACATAACGGTTGGATTATAGTCTACAATATATATATATATATTATTAGAATGACCAAAGAGAAGCGACACAGGAGACGGGAGTCTCCGGAGCGGGAGGCCAAAGTGACGGTAAAGCAGGAGGAGCTGAGTCCTGTTAGGCCACAGACATCAGGCCGCTCCAGGTCCAGATCCAGCGGCACCGCGAGTCCACAGAGGAGGAGAACCAGCAGGTATGTTACACAAACACTCATCAAAAACGTGTTTTTAGTGGTTTGTTTTTATTACTTTGACAGACACAACAAACGCCAGTAAGTCATTACTTAGCATATTAGCTAAAACTAGCCTTTGACAAAACGCAGCTCCATCTATACGGCAATATTTTGACAGAGAGTCTTCTTGGAAGTAATTTAAGGGCCTCTTCTTTTGTTTTTTTCTTCATGTAGGTCACCTGTCAGATCCAGCGGCCCCTCAAGTCCACAGAGGAGAAGAACGAGCAGGTATGTTAGATAAATAGTCATCAAAAACGTGTTTTTAGTGGTTTGTTTTTATTACTTTGACAGACACAACAAACGCCATTATTAGCTAAAACAGGTTTTGCCCGCTAGTCTTTAACAAACGCAGCTAGTCAAGTCAAGTCAAATGTATTTCTATAGCACATTTAAACAACATGAGCTGACCAAAGTGCTTTACAGACATAGTGCAGAGTAAAAACAGGTCAACAGAGCAGACAGCAAAATCTCACAATAAATAAATAGTCATCAAAAACGTGTTTTTAGTGGTTTGTTGTTATTACTTTGACAGACACAACAAACGCCAGTAAGTCATTATTAGCTAAAACTAGCCTTTGACAAAACGCAGCTACAGCCCATATTAGCTTCATCTACACTGCAATATGTTGACAGTTTTTGTTCTTGGAAGTAATTTAAGGTGCCTCTTCTTCTTTTGTTTTTTTCATGTAGGTCACCTGTCAGATCCAGCGGCCCCTCAAGTCCACAGAGGAGAAGAACGAGCAGGTATGTAGTCATCAAAAACGTGTTTTTAGTGGTTTGTTTTTTTTTTTCACTTTGACAGACACAACAAACAGCAGTAAGTCATTATTAGCTAAAACTAGCCTTTAAGAAATGCAGCTACAGCCCATATTAGCTTAATCTACACGACAATATGTTGACAGTTTTTTTTCTTGGAAGTAATTTAAGGGGCCTCTTCTTTTTCTGTTTTTTCATGTAGGTCACCTGCCAGATCCAGCGGCAACTCAAGTCCACAGAGGAGAAGAACGAGCAGGTAAATACTCATCAAATCACTTCGCTTTTATTGCTTGTTTTTAGTGGGGGGGTTTTCTCTGCGGAGTCTTTCAAAGCACAGCTCAAGATAGGATGGCATTCTGGATCTTCTCATTTTCCTGCTTGGGGCCATCAGTAGAGGCTGATTTTGGTTTAGGAGGTGGTGGAACAGGGCTACAGGTGGCAGACAGCTGAGGGCTCACTCTCAAAGGCCGCCCCTGTAGTGAAAAGGATTTTATATTACACATTGTATACTGCATGTACTTTTTTCTTTTTTAAATAGCTGATACCTTTTCACATACTGCCTTGTAACTCAATCATACATTAACAGTCCGTCTTGTTCTTCTTGAAAGTAATTTAAGGGCCTCTTCTTTTTCTGTTTTTTCATGTAGGTCACCTGCCAGGACGACGAGGGACCGTTCACCAGCTAGAAGAGAGACATCATCTCCCGTCAGACGAGGCAGCAGATCACCCAGAAACAGAAGAAGTCGCACTCCTCCACATCGTGGTGCTGCTGATGTCAAAATAAAGCGGGTGATTAGGTCCTAAATTATTAAAAAAGAAGATGCCATACAGCTTTAATAAAGACCGAAACGTGGCTATAGGAGTAATTCACTGTTTGAGTGGCAGTTGTTATACCAGTGGAGGCCACCTCTTCCCACCAGCACACTGGTTCTTACAGGCATATGACACTGCTTATTATTGTTACCTCACATTACACTGTTCGACTGGCAAATAGTACTTGTAGAGTATGTCACCTGTGTTCTTTAACGTAACATAAAGGCACAGTGTTTAGCATTTCAAGAGATATATTAATATAAATAGAATATAATGATACCGCCAGCCGCCATCTGATTTGAGTGAGCGGAGGGGTACTCAGTTGGTTGCAGTCTGCAACCTCACCACTAGATGCCGCCAAATCCTACACTGTACCTTTTAAACTTTATTATATTCATCATATACATACAGGTGCATACATGAAATTTGACCTCTGCATTTAACCCATCCTAAGCATTAGGAGCAGTGGACTGCTTTAAATCGAATCGAACCACCAATCTTGCGGTTAAAGGATGACCACTCTACCCACTGAGCTACAGCCGCCCCCCTGATCCACTGACGGATACCACTTCTCATTGGCATACACCCATTTGGACTCTGGTATTACAAATTCTATTGGCATCTAATGCCAACCAGTGACATGTTGTGCATTTCAAAACTTCCGGAACGGTACCATAACATACCAATTTGCAACTTTGTAAAAACAGAAAATATTAATGGTTGTGTGACAGGCTCTGATTGCCATGTACAGAGTATATATTTGGCTACAGTGGGCCAGACAGCATAGCTACCACAAAGGTATTGGCACATGACAAATGCTTACGAGAGGTAATGATCTGCAAGTATAATAGTCTCATGACTACCAGTGTTATTTGGTGTATTTCCATGGAATGTTGTATCTATTACTGTAGTACTACAGTAAAGCACTATTTATATGTGTCATATGTGACTAGAACAACAGCGTCATCAGTGTCATATGCCAGATACAACAGTGGCAAAACAATGGCCCTGTTTCCATCTTGTCAGTCCGACTGAATGTAATACAAGTTTTGCTGAGTTTTGTATAGTGATAAGTTATTGTATTGCTAAGTATTATACAGTTAATCTTTATCTTTTTTGCTAAGCTGCCAAGCTTAATAAAGTATCTATCTAGCTATTTATCTATCTAGCTAGCCAGCTATTTATATAACTTCTGGAATGATAATGCCTGTAAAAAAACTTAACTGTGCAAGTTTGTCCTCGACTAATAATCTTCATTCTTTAACTGTCTTCTTTCCAAAAAATCTCACAGGAGCGGGAGGAGCATCGGGCTAGCGGCGATGAGCGGAGGAGAAGAAACGATCAGCCAGAGGAGAGGCGGAGCAGGTGGGAATCAGACAGACCGCGGGAGAGAGAGCGCGGCAGAGACAGACACAGAGAGCGAGAAGCGCTCACCTCTCAACAAGCCGAGAGACAGCAGCACGACGAGCGGCGCAGAGAAAACCGCCAGCGGCGTGAAGAAAACCAAGAGCAAGATTTCGGACAGTCCGAGGGAGGGAGCGACGACCCAAATGAGCCGCCCGTCGAGAAAGAGAAGCCCAACTTTGGACTGTCGGGGGCGCTGACAGAAGATACGAACACATTCCGGGGCGTGGTGATCAAGTACAACGAGCCACCCGAGGCTCGCATTCCCAAGCGCAGATGGCGACTGTACCCTTTCAAGAATGATGAACCTCTTCCAGTCATGTACATTCACAGACAGAGTGCCTATTTGTTGGGGCGGCAGAGAAAAATCGCTGATATCCCCATTGACCACCCATCCTGCTCCAAGCAACATGCAGTATTCCAGTATAGGTAAGAATAACAGTCATCAGCTAAGGTGTTTTACTTTGCTATGCTTCAGAAATCCTCAACTTCAATCTGTATGATTTAGACAAAACTCCACTCCATGTTGCATTACACTTCGATGATTCAGTGATTGATTGAGTAATACTTGTCTACCTTTCTGTCTGTGTCTCTGTAGATTGATGCCGTTTACACGCGCAGACGGCACCAGTGGCCGCAGGGTACGGCCTTACATCATCGACCTGGGTTCCGGCAACGGCACCTACCTGAATAACCAGCGCATCGAGTCCCAGCGCTATTACGAGCTCAAAGAAAAAGACGTTATCAAGTTTGGCTTCAGCAGCCGCGAGTACGTCCTGCTGCACGAGTTCTCAGACACGAGCGAGGTGGACGTGAAGGGCGAGGAGGAAGAAGACGACGAGGGCCTCGACGAGTAAATAGGTCCCATAGGCCGTGTTGCCCAAGTTCATTCAGGTTAGATGACATCACCATCACTGTTCAACAGGTAGCTGTTTTGCTGCAGGGAATGGAACCGGTAAATGTGGGACTTTATTACAATAGTGGAACAAGGCTGGTTTGTATATTCTGTAATTACCGAACTGTTGCTTAAACCTGCCACAACCGTCTCTAAGAAGACTTCCTATTCTCAGGTTGATTGTGTAATGTCAATGTGATGCATGACTGATCTCACATCTGACAGTGCTCACAATACAAAGTGCTCGGTGCCAGATAAAGATGTCTCGCTAAATACAATTTATATATTTTTGGATCACAGCAGCACTCAGTACAAAGTTTAGCAGAAGACTTTAGTCTCTCGTCTATGTCCAGGCTGTATATGTCGATGTACGATACGTGGAATGTGAACTCTAGATTCATGTTTAATAAGCATCGCTTATTGTCAGAGTAAAAACATTACAGATCTATAACTTGTAATGATATTGCCTTTTTTTTGCTTTTGTAGTGCAGGGAAAAAAAAATAGTTGATGCTGTTGTGTGTTTCCTTGCACCAATGCTGTGTGTATTTACAGACTTCCCCTTTTTATTTTAGTTTGTTCTGAAGCCGACAGCAGTCATAGTAAATTTCCATTTATGTACTGTAAATAAAGACAGTGGGAAATTTGGATTGGACTCACGAGTTTTAATGTTAGATGCCTCATCAGAGCTGTGTACATTTTTGATTATTTTATTCTATTAGATAGATTATCAAACATTTAAATTAAGCAAGAAAGAGAAAAGGTCTGGAGCGCTCGGAAGTTCAAACAAGTGTAATGACGGTGCTCTTTGGTAGGGAACACAAGAGTTCACAAAAGAAGGAGGGTCAAAGGCACTGTTCTAGCTTAAAGTTTAAAATCCATGCTTACCGGCAGACTGTTTGTGCCAATACGCATGGATTTTAACTCATCTTAACATGAGCCAACACTGTCTGTCTTCAGTATTTCACAATGAAATAGCTGTCTGATTAAAGGCTTTTTAACTTTTTGCTAGAAGAGTGCCTTGAACCTTCCTCCTTTTGTGATTTAGTTAAGTATTTGTGCATTGAAAGTAAATATTTACCGGACACATGCGTTTATAAATCTCATTTTCTGCACATCTGCTTCTTGTTTATTTGTTTTAGCTGGGTCTGGACTTGGAACTGGAAGCTTTCCTCATGCTTCAAGGGACTATCATAACAAACTGGCCTCAAACGTCCATAATATGTCCCACAGGTTTAGACCCGTATTGAGCTAAATTACTAGGTGCTCACTGAGTGCACTGTATGCTCTGTCTTTTAAGTAGGGCTGGAGCTAACGATTATTTTCATGTTGATATTTTCTCGATTAATGGATTAGTTGCTTGGTCTGTAAAATGGTGAACAATGTCAATCAGTGTTTCCCAAAGCCCAAGATGACGTCCTTACAATGTCTTGTTTTGTCCACAACTCAAAGATATTCAGTTTACTGTCACAGAGGAGTAAAGAAACCAGAAAATATTCACATTTAAGAAGCTGGAATCAGAGAATTCTTATTTTTTTATTTGCTTAAAAAATGACTCAAACCGATTAAAAGATTATCAAAATAGTCTGCGATTCATTTAATAGTTGACAACTAATAGATTAATTGATTGTTTTTCATTTATAGGGCATTACATGAAAAAAACAGGTACAAAGACTGATTCCACTTTTATTTATATTATATGCAAGAAGACATGATTTGATTTTTTTTTTCAATTAATTAAATGTCTTATTTATCTTATTTTTATTTTATTATTTTATTTAACCAGGAAGTCCCTTGAGACCTGGCCAAGATAACAAGCCATTACAATGTTATAAAATGATAAAAAAAAAAAAGCATGTCAAAAACAGGAACAATTTGACAATACAAAGATGATATTTCGTAGGTGTTCATAAGTTTGCTCCTACTTTGGCTGTTCAGGGTGATATATGTGAAACGACAAGACTGTGGAATCGTTTTCTTAATAAGAAGGTTTTTCTTTGGAGTAAATTACACAATTCCTCATGGGCTACAGAACTTTTGAGGAAGCTGAATTACAATATACGTATGTCTAGTAATAATGTATCATGCTGCATGAACACAATTAGAAGAAAGTTACTTGCTTATAAGTTAATTTATGAGGGCAATTAAAAAAAGTTCCAAACACACAAGGGACAACAGATGCATAACTAGTCCACGCATTTATCTTCAGCCAACTTGACGACTGTAAAGGCGTCTTTACTGGTCTTCCTAAAAAATGGATCAGACAGCTGCAGCTGATTCAGAACCTGCTGCTGCTAGAGTCCTCACTAAGACCAAGAAAGTGCAGTCCAGTTCTGAGGTCTCTACACTGGCTCCCTGTCTCTCTCAGAGAATTGATTTCAAAATACTGCTGCTGGTTTACAAAGCACTAAATGGTTTTAAGGCCAAAATACATTTCTGATCTTCTGCTATGTTATGAACCATCTAGACCTCTCAGGTTCATCTGGATCAGCTCTTGCTTAGTGTCCCCAGAGTCACAACTAAACATGCAGAAGAAGCAGTGTTAATTTTTTATGCACCAAATATCTGGAACAAGCTCCCAGAAACCTGCAGGACCAGCTCCAACTCTGAGTTGTTTTAAAACAAAGATTAAAACTTTCCTGTTTGCTGCTGCCTTTTATTAAACCAGATAATGATCTTATATATTGCACTAGAGCTTATACTCTTGTGTGTTATTAGTCTATTTTAGCTTCTATCCTAGCTTTTATTTGTAGCTTGTTTTTATTTTCTAATCTTTAATGTTTTTATAACTGTTTTAATTATGTCTTAATGTTCTTTTGCACTTTGTCGCAATGTTCTTGAATGTTTATGTAGAGCACTTTGAATTGCCCTGTTGCTCAAATGTTCTGTACAAATAACACTGCCTTGCATTGCCTTGCCTTGCATAACACAAAATCCAGTTTAGAAATAGCAACTTCACTCTCTATAACGTGGCATTGAGGTTGAGAGTGAGACACTACAGCAACCACCTCACCACCTTTTCCTCAGAGATGTAATCTATACTGGAAAAACAAAATTCGGAAACTTGTGTTTGGTGGATTATTTCTCTGTTGTTACAATGCTAATTGGCATTGTATTTTACATCGTTGGAAAGCCTGTTTATTTACCTTCGCAATGATGTTCAACTTGTAAGTATAATGCATTTGTGGGATGAGCAGCACAGCTGATTATGTGGGGAGCGCCCAAGAAAAATTTGCCAAAATGCTCTGCCAATGGTAAACAGTGTATTCTCATAAGGCTACCAGGAAGCCTGCAATGACTGCCCTTCACCGTCAGGCCTGTTTGCGCTGGTGTCGACAACACAGACAATGGAACCTGAACATTTGGGGGAATGTCATGTTCAGTGATGAGTCCAGGTTCTGTCTGCCAAAGTTGGATGGCAGGGTCAAAGTATGGAGACGACATGGAGAACGCTATGCTGATTGTTGCACCGATGGAGTAAGAGCTTTTGGTGGGGGCGGTGTCATGGTGTGGGGCGGCATCTCCCTTACTGGCAAAATAAGGCTTGTCATCATTGAAGGCGAACTCAATGCAGGGAGATATCGGGATGAGATTCTGCAGCCAGTGGCGATCCCATACCTCCACAATCTGGCACCTAACTTCATCCTCCAAGAAACAACGCTCGCCCCCACAGAGCCAGGGTTATCACAGACTACCTCCACAATGTGGGAGTAGAGAGAATGGAACGGCCTGCCAAGAGTCCACTCCTCAACCCAATTCAACACTTGTAGGATCAGCTTGGGCGTGCTGTACGTGTTAGAGTGACCAACACAACCACGCTGGCTGACCTGCAACCAATCCTGGTTGAGGAATGGAACGCCATCCCACAGCAACGTGTGACCAGGTTGGTGACCAGCATGAGGAGGAGGTGCCAGGCTGTTGTGGCTGCGTATGGATCTTCCACCGCTACTGAGGCTCCTGACGGTGGATTAAATGAATAAAGTGTAAAATTGCCAATATGTCTTGTTTGTTCCTTGTTACTGATAGAGAGTTCAATCATCCAATCCACCAAACAACTCAAAACAAGAGTCAATACCAACAGGAAAATACACTGTTTACCATTGGCAGAGCATTTTGGCAAATTTTTCTTGGGCGCTCCCCACATAATCAGCTGTGCTGCTCATCCCACAAATGCATGATC